>BQKN01000786.1:66203-104767 GCA_022839385.1 Asparagus kiusianus
TGTGTGTGTGTGTGTGTGTGCGCGCGCGCGCGCGTGTGTGTGCGTGCGCGCGTGCATGTGCGCGCATGTGTGCGTGTAGACTATAAATTGGAAAATCACTAGTTTTTGAACTAGACATCCAAACAATCCTTCAAATTCATAATTCGGAATCTGACATATGTCCAACAAGTTTTAAGAAGTGGATGTGAAGTGTCGGATATATGTCCAAAAAGGCCTTTTAAATTAAAACATGTATTGTATAATTGAGTATATGTCTAAATAAATGTATGCATATATGCAAGGAGTGTCTAGGTAGTTTAGGTATGGTTATGGTTACAGATACATGTCAGGTATGGGTATGGCTTCAGATTAGAAGTACCCATGTAACCTAGGTTGCACTTAAAATTGATGGACATGGAGTCCTACTCCATTGATAGTTTTGGTCTTCAAACATGTTCTGTTTCAATTCACGCTATTGAGGATGAAGATTGTGATAACAATCTTGCTGGTATACAAGCATCACCAGTTTTGGAAGGAAAAAATTGCATAAAAGTATCAATGGTATTTTTAATAAATAATATATGAATGTATTGTCATTTTTTATTGGCGTGCATGTTGGTTTATTCCCATTGAAGCATGCTATATGAGCATTACCTTTTTCTTATGTTGTTCACTATTGTTTTAATTTTCTGGAATTTATATAGCGAATTTGGTACAGATCACATGGTTGAAGGTCGAGTTGTGCAAACTGCTGGAGGAGAAAAGATCCACTATTCTCAGGTTTCCACTTGCTTGCATTTTAGATTGTCTATTTTCTCTTAAAGGGCTTCAAGTTCATCAGATACCATCATGCAACAATATAAATAAGACATATATTTTTTAATTTCTTTGAGGAATCTGATTCCTGTATTGTAGCTTTTCCAAGTGCAATTTGCAATATGCTTTGGTTTGTGGCAATATCATTTTTTTTGGATGTCTCGGAGGAAGCATTTTCTACCACATAAATTTTGGTTTTGAGTTTGTCCACAAGACCTTCACCATCTGGGATTTTTATTCCCCACTGAAATATTGATCATATCATCTAGGATCCTTGAACTTTTGCTCTGGAATCTCTTCATTTCATATAGTATTTTAATTCCCTTATATAATGTAACGCTCGCTCTTCTAATTTGACAACCTCCTACTGTGTCCAGAAATTGTTGTGATTGATATATCCTTTTATATTTTGATTCTCATCCTAACACTTTTGCTTAATGTGTGGGATATTTTTCTCTTTTTCAATTCTGGTTCCTTTGTGGTGGGCCATTTGGATGGCTTTCTTTTCTACCTAATTTTTTTTAAACATTTGTAGAGATGTTTTCTTGGGAACAGCAGTTCAAATACATGTGCAAAACTAGGTCACAAATGGCGCCTTTATTTCCCAAAATTTCTCTTCAGATGAGAATGTTAGGGACATGTCCGTACACATAATTTCAGTCTTTTTGTTACCATTGGAGCATTGTACTTTTACCAGCATCCATCTTATGCTGGCCCACTTCCAAAAATGCAAATATTAGGGAACATACCAAGAGTACAGAATGTTAGAGCTCAGATTTCTTAAGGAATTCTACATCATTTGAATGATGCCTGCTGTTTATGCATTTTGCGGTTTGTCTCTTAACTAAAATTCATTTATGTTGTTTATCACTGTCCGGTCATTTAATCATTCTCGATTTGAACTTTGTTTGTCCAACACTTCTAGTTTTGGTGAAGTGACCGCTTCATGCTAGCATGCTACTTCCAATAACATTTATACTTCGAGATACATCACAATATACCTTTTCAGAAGTTGGCATTTGATTCACTTCTTGATTTTTCAAAATCTCAGTATACTTGTTTGTTCATTGTCTCTTAATCAGAGCAGAAGAACTAGAGACAGCATTGATGGAGATGGTAAAGCAGGATAATCGACACATGTTGACTGCCAAAGTAAGAATGTTGATTTGCTAGCTTGTGCTATTCAACTATTAATTTTGTCCAATTTTGCGTGTTCTATCATCTATGTATTGGAAAGTGTGAACCATTCCAATTATTATTGGAGTTGAGAAATCTCTAAAACAAGTCACTTAAACTGAAGAAAAAGAAAGGTAAGACAGAAACTTCCAGATTACCAAAAAGTTGAAAATAAAGAAAAGAAATGGACACAGAAAACAGCAAGATTTCTTTCAGGGTAGGAAACAAAACGGTGCTGACCATAGGCCAGATTATAAGATCCTATTTCCTCATATTAAAATGAAACTTCTCGAAAACAACTGTATCTTTCTCATTTACATTCTGATTAGGTGGTTTGATCTGGATTCAAAGTTCAAATATATTCAACATGCTATCTAATGAACCTGATGTCGTCATAAATTTGTCAATGTCAGCTAATAATTACCACACTTTAGATGAAATTGATGAGTTGCTTATGGGCATCTCCAGGAATTAAGAAACAGTGGCGTGCTACAGTAGGTTCTAATCCTGGTAGTTTCTTTCTGATTGCCTCAGGATTCAGTCAGGGTAACTGGTAAAAGCTGATGAGCTAAACATATACTTTCGAGTTTTGAACTACTAATTAGTTTTGTCGACAAATTCCAATTCTGTGAGTTCCTTCTTGGTACAGGTTGAATCTGGTCTTGTTCTGTTGTCATTCTCCATGAGTTTTTATTATGGTTTTTGAATTGGTATTTGGTAATACAATCTTATTTATAAATCACCTCTACTTTAAACATAAGGCCCATACAGATGGTCCATGATTTGACTTGAAATATGTGCCATTTCAAATCCTTGCTGGAGGAGTTCTTGTTCTCAACTTTGCCTAATGAGACACGAGCTTAGATGGAACTTTAGTGTTCATAATATAGATCACTATCCTTCTCCAATCATAATCTGTACTTCTTTCAACTTTATTCTTTCACTTGATAGGTGGAGCAGTTAGAGCAAGAGGTAGCTGAGTTGCGGAAGGCCCTTTCAGAAAAGCAGGAGCAAGAGAGTGCAATGCTTGAGGTTTCTCCTTTTCTTCATATACATCTTTGCATGGACACCTTAAAGTGCTTGATGTGTGAGTTGATGTTCCAGTAACTAATATAGGTCTTGATGCGGGTTGAACAAGAACAAAAGGTAGCAGAGGATGCTCGTATTTCTTCTGAGCAAGATGCTGCTGCTCAACGATATGCCGCTAATGTGCTACAGGTTCTTCTCTTCTTTGAAGATCTGATTTATGCTTCACTGAATGCCTTATTTGTCTTTTTTTCTCTAGTCTAAGTAATTTAATAACTCAATGACCTTGGATGGAAAATGACCTGTAACTTGAAACTCTTTCTTCTATCTAAAACATCTGTATGTCTCTACTAATTGGTGCCAAACTACCAGTGTGTCCCAGGCTAGTGCTTCCTTGTCCTTCAGTATGCTTTTACCTAATCCAGCATGCTGATTCAAGATTGATTTTGGGGTTTGCACATTTAATAATGCCTTTAAAATTGTGATTCTATAAAATATCATTGTGCAGACCTTCCCAATCGGGCATTAGAAACTTTATGATTAAATTGAGCTAGAATTTATTACAGCTGAATGGAGAAAAATATTTATATCATTGACCCTGTCGGAATGGAGAAGCGTCCCCTGTTTGGGGGGGGTTTCTTATAAGGAAAATAAAAGCATCTCAATTATAGAAATTTCAACCCAGGTAGGTTGACCATTAATGCACCTCAACTTTCAGGTATTCCATTTCTCAGGTCATGTCATTAGGGAGAGTATTTCTGTTTGTCACCCTCACCCAGTTCATAAGGTGATTAGGAATGTGCTGCGTGACAAATAATAATAGTCATTAAAGAAACGATAAACCATACATCAGGATGGTCAGTGAGGAAAGCATTAATAAGTGTGCTAAGCGACATGATCATACTTAAATGGAGTTATCTAAGATGGAGCCAGTTAAAGAAGATGGTTGCTAATTTAACCAAACCCAACTACTTTGGATAAAGATTTTACTCCTGTTTATGTTGTAGCGAGGAAATTATGCTTGGCGAAAATATGTTAATCTTAGAAAGCAAACGAAGTTTTAGCAGGCTATGTGAGAAATTTTCTTGAACCTTAAATTCCTGTTTACCTTCAACAGAAACAACCTATAACAGAAACAATGTGTGGACCTCCCCTAGATAACCATGTATGTAGCTGAAGCCGGGAGGAAACTAGCTTGACATAATAATTAAACTTAAAATTTTCACAGACAAGTCAGCCTTGAAATTAACAGCATCAGAATACAATCAACCAAAGAAGCAATTTGCTAGAAGCCTAGAATTTAATCCTACCAATTCCAACAATGTTAACGTAACAGATCTCATGAACGTAACTTGTCGGTTCTTTTTTTGTTTCTTTAGCATCAGAAATAGGGATGAATAGGAAACTTAGACTAAGGATAGCATATCCAGTGATTGAAATTTTCATCTCATGGTTCCAGTGGTAAAACTAAGTTGGCACGCAATGCTCTCTGTGTTGTAAAAACCAAACAAACAGTGGATCTCCTCAGCTATTCTTCGTAAACCTCCCTTCCCAGTTACTTGGTCTCTGCTTCTGCATTAACTTTGTGTGTTTGTTTCTGGAGTAACTACTTTGTTGACTTTATGTGTGTGCACGTACACACCATAAAGTAAAGCCATCATGGTAAAATGCACAATGAAAGCACATCAACAGCTAATGTGTTGATTGTATTTTCAAAATTCAAACTTTATTCAAGAAGTTTCTAGCCAAACTCGAGTATACATATCATTCTTTTTTCCTCTACTTTTTATGGTTTTATACACTCTTACCAGATGCATGCAGGAAAAATATGAAGAAGCTATGATTTTATATGGACAAATGGAGAAGAGGGCTGTAATGGCTGAAACAATGTTGGAGGCTACAATTCAGTATAATTCTAGTCAACTCAAAGCCTCTGCACCTTCATCTCCAAGGTACTGGTTTTGTTGTTCATTTGGTACCATTTCTTTTTGAAGAATTACTGTAAGGCCACTGTTTCTGATTAAAACAGGCCTGGTTATAGTGAATTACGTCTATTTATCCTTCTGCATTCATCTTATATTCATAGGAAATGTTCAAAATTGAACTGGTGAATTTGAGTATTACCATACTAACTGTCTATTGTTACATTATAGTCCATATTTGTCATGGAAATATTGTCTAGCATTAATAGAAAATTCAAATTTTCTCACAATTTGAATGCTCTTTTTGTAGAACCCCACGGCAAGAGTCCTCTCAAGATGCGCCCATCAGAAGGATAAGCTTACTTTCTCCCTTTGTTGGATGGCGTGACAGGAGCAAGGTAAGTCTCTGAAACCTGTTTTCTCTTTTCATCCTAATTAATGGAGCTTTTTCCGCTCGGTCACATGCACAGTAGTAACAGCATCATTTAGAGAATTGATATAGCGCTTTATGATTTAAAAATAAACTCCTAAACAGGGCAACTTTGTGCATGGCCAGGGTTTTCTAGAAGACAGAGAAATCTAGCTGGCTGGCTGTAGCATCTGAATGGCCATGAACTTTAAACTCATGCTGTTAACAGCAACTTTATAGGCTTAGTGATCATTTGCTTTTCGTACTCATGCCAAATAAGAAGCAATAACAATGAAAGAAGATGGATAACTAATACCACCCATTTTTTTGGCAAATCCTGTCATGTGGGAAAAGAATGCTTTTTGACAAATAAATGGCACACACAAGGACACATGGCATGAAATTTGCAAATTATTAAAAATAACTAATCGGGCTGTGATTAGTTCGGTTACCAGATTTTTATTGAATAACTAGGTATTTCCTGAGTTGGCAGATGCAACTATTGAATTTTTATGCTCCTTGAAAGTCTAAATTTCCATTCTCTGAGAAAGCATGGTACTCCATGCTTTTTATACCGTAGGTATTTGCTTCAGAATATCAGATTGTTCTTTTGGTCTTAATGTTTGCATCCTTTGTACTTTATATAAACGCAGGGCAAACCAAGCAATTCTGAGGATTCCAGCATAGGCAAAAACTCAAATAGCAGAGAGGGAAGTGGCAAAACACCAAGAGAAGTGTTGAAAGAGCAACAAGTGAAGGCTGTGAATGATCAACAAGAAAAAGATGCTAACGATCAACAAGCAAAAGATGTTAATGATAAGCAAGCTGAGGGTGAATAGCACTCTTGATGTAGAGGAGCATCTAAACTCATCTAGTGGCCGAGAATGCTGCTATACCAGATTCGTCTAATTATAACGATTTCCTCAGCTATAAACAAGTTTCACGAGGAAATTGGGTGCCTACGCTACAGTATCAATTGGGTACGCAGTTTTTGTTCTATTTGATGGGCAAAATTCGTTCCTTAAACATCGTAAGCTCTGCCCGTGCTTTCTCAGAATACATCGAATCAAACCTTCCAATTTTGTAAGGTGGATTTTCCTCCTGTCGTCCTGCTTGCAGAAGATTGTATGTTGTGATTCATTCCAGTATCTGTATAGTTGTGATCTACCTATGCAAAGAACATGCTTGAGGATGTTAGTTACCCATAAGATAATTGAGAATTACATTTCAAAAATTTTGTTCGTAATTCTCTTAGTGGACAACTGAAGACCAATGTGAATTGTGTAGGAACTGAAGGCAATTATCTGTGTTTTCCTGTCAATAAACTGGTAAAAAGAGCATATGCAATGTGGGCATAGTAAAGGCAGTATCATTGGTTTAAGTATTCTGCGATCTACTTATCTCTGTTAACTTCGGATGCATTGATGTATGCAGGGGTAAAAAGAGTGGATTTGTTTATATATTACAATATTTGTTTCTCTATGGAGGATATGGATACAAATATTACTGTATTATATTTGTTTCCTTGCTGGGGATATATCTCTAGTGATGACAATCTGCATGTATTTGTTCTTTCAAGTGGATATAACTGAAAATAGCAGGACGTTGTACATCTGTATTTCTTTAGACATGAACATCAGTGCAAAATCATGAAAGATGAACCGAGGCAAGATTAGTGTTTGTACTTCTTCTTCTTCTTCTTTTTTCCCCCTTCTATATTGGCACGAGGAAATGTGGTCGATTCTATATATTAGTAGCTCCGCCCGTGCAGTGCACACGCGAAAAAAATTATAGCAACACAAATGGTAAAATTCACTAAATATCTCTTTGAAAATAAGTTTGTGGGGTTTATATAAAAAAGTATGGGAATATGTCTACAACGATAAAAAAAAAACTTCACCAGTCAATTATTTCTCGTATTTCCTTTTTCCCTCAAGAATGTGATTTAAAGAAAGAATGTGGTTTAATTGATTTGAGAATCTAATTGCCAAAAAAAAAGGATAACTTAAACTTTTATATTAACAAAGTAAAGATATTTAATTTGAGAATTCGAAATAATTTAAAATCACAAATCTAGGGTCTTATATAAAAAATCTTAAAATTTATAATCTCTGGCCTTATTTAAAGCTGATCATAGTGAGCTCGATCATACAAAAAAATCATTCCATAGTCTCAAGCCAAAATCCTATTTTAGAGGAGGGCTTCTTTACAAGAAGTAATCTTTTATATTATTTTAATTATATAAAAAGAAAGAAGGTTTTTTTTTTTTTTTTTGGGTTGGGGGTGGGGGTTGTTGTTTGGGGGCCCAAAAAAGAGAAAAGAATGAGTAAGAGAGGATAGATGCGAAGGACAAATTAGAGTTGGACCAGTTTTGAAGGGCGAAGTTTCTGTAGCATAAACAATTTTTTTCCATAATAACATAACTTTCGTATAAAAATGGCTAAAATATCTCCTGTATGATGCCATTTAACCGGAGAAAGATTGATGGAAACAATAAAATATAAGTGCAAAATGTTAGCAGTATTCGGAGTATTTAATTATTTCCACCCCTCCAATAAGTGGGCCGGGGGTAACGGGCTGTTGCTTCATCATGCAAGAAAATAAAGGATTGGGCAAATACAGCTCCCACCGCGGGAAAAATAAGGCCTCAGACTCTAACTCCAGTTAAAAGACAGCTACGTATTTGGTTATATGAATTGTCTATATTCACTATTAATGTTCTTATTTTGTTATAATTTAGATACAACAGTCAAATCCAAGTCAGATTATTTATATACATTAAAACATAACAATTCAAACCTAGATTTCTCTTCTTAAAAAAAAAATCGAAGTTATAGCTAAAGATACATTCAAATTAGGCTCCAAGCTAGTTCAAACTAATTAAGAATCATCCAAGAATTAACCTATGGCAATCCCCATCTCCATCATGGACTAAATCATCTCTAATTAGGCCGGTCACCTAAATTATCTTCTATCAATTATTCAAACTTCATTAAATATATATAGACCAAATGGATTGACATTGATTTCTAAAGAAACACAAGTCATGAAAATGAAAATGAAAATGAACACCTTAGCGGTGTGCCACTTGCTCATCATTCAATTCACAACACTTGGCGCTCTTTTACCACGCAATTCTTTCTCATGGATGACATCCATATAGCCTTCATAGCGACTTCATGCTCGCCACTTTAATAACTAATGAGGATATATAGAAAAGAGTTTTGCTATGAGGATCCAAAATATGAGACCAACAAGAGGGACATGTGAGGTGTACCCCTCCTATTGCATAATGAGTTGGTCATCACTAACGATGATCCACTCATTATGCAATAGGAGGGGGACACATCACATGTCCCTCCTGTTGGTCCCATAGTTGGGGTCCTTGGGGAATTTTTCTATAGCTCAAAAAGGGAAAAACTATAGAAAGTGAAAGCATGGGGCTGGAGTCCACGTGCTCAATCTAGTTGCACCAAGATGCTGCGCTTTTTCTTCAAGGGTTTTGAGGTGACGTCACGTCTTCAACAATTGTTAAGGTATGGATAAGATTATTTTTGAAATTTGTTTTAACATAAACCATGCTGTAGAAGAAACATACTTATTATAAGATACTAAAAAGAGGGCATGATTGGTTATAGACTGATCGTCCATTTTACAAAATAGGCCGCGAAGCCATCGGCTTGTGAGCCTCCCACCTTGCACACCGATGTGACTAATGGGGGCTCACAAATCGCCGTCTCTTTAATTTCATGACTAGGATCTTGATGAATACAGTTAAAGTGTACAATTCTTTTAGTTTGATAACTTTTTTGCAAATTGTATAATCTTTCCTTCTATCAAACATGTTTTTCAAGTAAATCACATCAAATTCAACAACTGTCACATTAATATGCCGGTCTACAAATACCATAAAACATACACGCTATACGCAGAAACACATTTGTATAAATGACTAATCCTACTCATCTTAATTACCATAAGAATATATATATATATAGTTGGATGATAAAATCCTATGGTTTGAAGATTTTTCAAATATGACGTCTCACAAAGTATAGTCTTTCTCACTTACGCTCACATGCGCGCATCGATCACGTCAGACTAACAGCTATACTGGACACTTTTCCAAACTAGTTTCAGGCCTGTGCGATGCACGAATTTGATTAATATACAAAAATTGATGTAGCAAAAGAATACAAACAGTTTAAACAGTTTACGAAGCGTTCAAACAGTTTACGAAGCATCTTGTTTGAAAAATTAAAAAGGCAGGGAGAGTTAGTTCAAAGCACAAGGAGAACTTTTTATTTTTTATTTCAAATTTAATATGGAGAACTGTTGTAGAAACTTGATAAGTGGCACTTGCAAGAAGATAGCAATTGATATGTTTGCCAAGTGTTGTTTAAAATGGTATAGGTCATTTTTGCCAAGTGGCATTTTTGCCGAGTGGCGAATTGAAGGGTAACAACTTTTAGTAATAGTGTATAGATGAAACGACATATCCATATAGAATGGATTAAAGAAATAAGAAATTTTCAAATGCGTCTCGATAGATTTTTTTAAAAAAAAATAGATCCCATTAACTTTTAATTATAGAAATCGATCAACTTTGAGTTAATTGCAGTACTAATTAGTCTGGGTTGTCACCCCCGACTAATTAGTAGCCTAATTACAAACGGCGTCAAGGAGCGGGGAGGTTTGCGGCCGCTAATTAGGCTACTAACTAGTCAGGGTTGGCAACCCCGACTAATTAATTAGTATCGTAATTAACTTAAAGTTGGTCGATTTCTATAATTAAAGGTGAATGAGATCGATTTCTTTTAAAAAATTCTGTTGAGTCAATTTTGAAAATTTCTTCATTAAAGAAAATATATTATTGTACAAAAATATTCAAAAAGGCTAATCTAAAACTAGGTCTACCCGCGATCGCTACATTCATAGTTTTGACGTAGTAGTTGAAAATTGTAGTTAGCTGACAATCTATATAGTAATGATCAATTAATCGTAAAATCCAATAAAGTCAGCATCTAACGTTGTTAAGCTTCTATGACAAAAAAAAACTTGAATGTTCTTTTCTTCTAGGAAATTGAAATCATTTTGGAAAGGAACTTTGCTGCATTTTACCACCAATGACTGAGGATCGATAATAAGAGAAAAAGCTAGCAAATAAAAGTTCGCAGTTAGGGCTCGAGAAAAAATAATAATAGGGACACACCCTCTATCACATTCTTAACCATATCACCTCTTATGTTACATTGCACAGGGCCCACATGAGATTTTAATTTTTAAAATCTCATGTGAAACCTGTGCACTATAGTAAGAGAGGTGATACGATTGGGAGTGTGATAAAGGGTGTGCCCCTGGTTCCTCTCCTCGAGAAAATAGTTGGAATTGACAAATTGCACCTTTTTTGGACCACCGACATGGGCTCTTATTTCCATCTTCCCGCTCATTTTAGGCCCACTCTGTTTGGACTGACGCCCAAAATTCACGCTCACATGCTGTAGGATCTGTTTTTACTACTCCCGGTGAAACTAAATTTAGATAATTTTGAGGATATCTTCTATAAAAACAAATTTTGGGAAGAGGAGTTCGAATTTAGAAAGACAGGATTGTCTAGTGTACGGGCTACAAATATGTGGCGGTTGGGTCCCCAAAGTTGAATGGCAAGCATTGACTCAAGATTTTACTGATTGGTAAATTTAAATGTAAAATGGGAGTTTAATTATTTACCTTTCTGCTTTGGCTAAACGCGACAAGAATTTTCCATGGCTTTACCTAAGTGCCTATTTGTTTCACCAATTTTATAGAATAGGAATGGTATTTTGACCTGATAATGGCGTTTTCGTAATTAATGGATTCCAAATGACTCATAATCCTGAGTTTGGTTCAAAAAAATTTATAGAATTGCTAATCTATAAAGTGGCTCAAACAGTGTATATTTCAGGAAATCCAAATCCAGTCCATTTGCTAGGAATTTGGTGGAATTTCTGACACCTCTCCTCTTTTTTATTCTGATTCCTAATTCTATTCCTAATCTTTTGGGTGAAGCAAACATAGAATACAAACAAATGGGATTCCATAAAACTAAAACTTGTCTATAAATTTTTTATGGATTAGGTTGGAATCCATAAATAAAATAGGATTCCTAATCCTATTCCTACCCTCTATTGAACCAAACAGGCTATAAGTTAATACCCTATATTAGCTGATACAAGCTTAAAAAGTTGAAATCATAACTTCCAATTACAAATAGCTAAGTTATTTTAGTTTGTAAAGTGCAGGAAAATGGTGTAAATAAGCTTTTCGATGTTAAATTGTAAAGTTAACTTAATGGATTGATACACCTAACAACTTCCTCTTTGATGGTCAACTCCGTCTAATATTTAGATTTTAACTCCTCCCAACTATTGTTACATTATTATTATTTTTTGTTAATTAGTCATGTTCAATAAGAAAAACACATTTACGGAAACGTACACATTTATACAATGATGTAGTGCATTGAGAAGCAACATAATGCTCGCCGCAACAGAATAATCTGATGTGAAATTGTGACATGTTAGTATTTTTCCAACGAATATGAATAAATATCATGGATGCGCTTGCCAGAGATAAAATAATGAAAGTAATAATAATACAGGGGGAAAAGGAAAAACTTTGGTAAGCTATCTATATCATCAAATTATTGGGCCTACAAAATGAAATGAGAGCAAGGAATCAACGACGCCATTAATTGCCGACTGATAAAGACATGCACTCAACGTACCACACCTCCTCCTCCTCCATTAAAACCAAATACGCGTTGTTTCTGGGATCACGACACCGTGCAAACCCAACCACATTTAATTGCCTTCTGCACTCGAAATGAGTACGCATTACATACGTGCTTTGTATTGTTTGGTTCATTGCATCTGAACCATCGATTATCTAGTTGGTGATTATGATTTTTTCTTTGCGCGCAAATTAGGAATGAGCGCAATACACGGGGGTATGATGAGTGTTAGATTTAGATTATATCATAACCGCGTACTACGTAATCAACGATTGAGATTAAAAGTAGTGGTCTCCCCACTACTTTTTTGTAGCGGAGAGGATACAAATCCAAGATTAATTACAATTCAGTACCTTGAGGCATATGGTGTAATTACACGAGCAACCCCGAAGCTTTGCATATCTACATGGGTTAAACCTGAAGTTATTGATTGTAGTTACACCGATAACGCTAGGAGCTGCTTGTCATTTTGCCTTCAGAATCACTCTTGTAGTTGTAATTTGTAATGTCACGGTTACCATGTAGATTACGCAGGCAGGCTTACCCATATAATTATAGAAAAATTTCTTAGAGACCCAAAATATGAGACCAATAGGGGGGACAAGTGAGGTGTCCCCCTCCTATTGGATAAGCCATCATTAATGATGGCCAACTCATTATCCAATAGGAGGTGGACATCTCATTTGTCCCCCCTATTAGTCCCATATTTTGGGTCATTGTAGCAAAGCTCTATCTTGGGATAGTTTCATTTAACTGTGATTAATAAAACATAAAGGTTACATTAACAATACAGCTATCTCTGTAAACGTTATAGTAGTCATAACGAGTTCACTACGAAACAAATAGCTGCAACTGCTAGCTCTTTTCAAATTCAACTACGGGTACAATAAAGGATAATTGGGTAAAAATAAACAGTCGGCAGGAATTAGGTAAGTTTGTCGTCTCTATAAGATGCGTGCCGAATGAATCGCTTCAGCTTGCATTTTAGGTTACAGGCTGGTTTTTCCCCCCTCAAAATTGGATTCGGATCCTTTCCACTATCTAAAAGGCAGTGGATAGACCACTACATAATCACAATCATTGATTATCTAGTTGGTGGTTGTGATTTTTTTTTGAGTGCAAATTAGGAATGAGCGCAATACACGGGGGTATGGTGAATGTTAGATTTAGACTGTATCATAACCGCGTACTAAGTAATCAACGATTAAGATTAAAAGTAGTAGTCTCTCCATTACTTTTTTTTAGCAGAGAGAATCCAAATCCCTCAAAATTATATATATATATATATGAAGAAATACACACACGTATGCGGACCATATATAGGTCCAACTTCGAGCTTGGTACGCCACAAACTATAACTTTTTAAGCATTATTAGATCAGAGACTTTTTTTTTTTTAGTAATGCAGATGTTGGACCCTGTGTCTGGCCATCGCACTTCAATATATTCCTTATGTTGGTGCGGCCAACATCCGTGCACTGTACACCAGATGCTTCTTTCACATTTCTAGAGGACGTGGCACTTCCTCCACCAGCAACAAAATTTTAGAATCCGCCATATAAATCCTGTTGCTATTATTATTATTATTATTTTCATATAGTTTTCTCTACTAAGACTGCCTCTATCCACAAGTTAATCATTTTAATTATGTCGGAATCTAGTTCCTTCATGACTACTACAAGCACTCCTCCATTTGACTGGTTAACTATAATAATATTATTTTTCCTAGCCGGTGTATTTGATGATCTTCGTTCCGTGTGATCAAATCATCTCAACGATTCTGATCATTTTATCGTCAATAGAAGCAACCTTTACTTGTCCACTAACTTTATTTTGTTGTATGATAGCTAATGTTTATTCATACGACCACCATCATACTCGTATTTATGTTAAAATATTTTAATTACGTTTTGCTTCCCTGACCGAATTTAAAAAAAAATTATCCGAGGAAAACATGCTGCGCAATAGATAATATACAACAATAAAATCTTTATCCCAAATTTTATGTAGGCCGAAGCATTATCTGCAAAAGTTAATAAAACAAGATGTTTGCTACAAGAATTTCTAGAATATGGAGTTCTCCTGCAATTTATCCTTCAGATCAACTCCTTTCTTTCCTCATAAAGAGTGTGACTAGAAAAGGGCTTTAAGTTTATGATTCCAAGAGTATCATTTACCTTACACTAGTTAATTTCATTTTAAAGGCTAAAAGCTCAACTCATAGTCAGAGATGTGCTTTAATATTTGATATTTCAGAAGTCCTAAATTTAGTTCCTCTAACCATTAGACCAAAACTCCGAAGTTATGGTGAGGATCAAGGATTATAGTTTTATATTAATTCTAACATGCCCCCCGCAGGTTAAGCGTCCTTTTTGTATGGGTCGAAACCTGAACTCACGTAGCGGTGTCAATTTTTAGAAAATCCGCATTTAATTCGTGACCGGTGGGATTTGAACTTGGGTTGCTCTGATACCATCTTAAATTTAGTTTCTCTAACCATTACACTAAAACTCCAAAGTTATGGTGAAGATCAAATATTATAGTTTTATATTAATTCTAACAAAGAAAAGAAACTAATCTTACTCTGATCTTTTTATGGTCAATAAAATTATGCCTTGAGAAAGACATTCTGTGATTGTGTAATGGGGTTCAAAGATCAACATTGCTTTGAGTTTAAACAATTGATACAGTTGACTAAGGCCAGTGTTCTTTGTTTCATTCTGGTATTATATTATCCCCCCTAGATTCCAAGGGGATGCTCCAATTTTGGACATGTTTAATTTATTTCACTGCTAATTCAGAAACTGTTTGGGCGAAAAAATATAACCAATCTTACCTGATTAAGCAATGAAGGGAAGCCTAGAGAAATGATATGTTTGTTGGCAGCTTCATTAGGGACATTTGGAATCTGTTGCCAGGTTTTGTATCATATCATTTCATGTGATGGTATTAACAATTTTTTGTTCTTGGACAGAGTTGATCTTTGCTTTCTGATACCCTCTGTATCTCAACCATATCCTTCAATTATCATGAGGAGAGTGGGAACAAACAAAAACAGCACCAAAACCTTTATCTCAAAATTCTGAATGGGTTATATGAACCCAGTAGTCCATATTTAAAGATTATCTCCTCTACTAAGTTAATTATTATCATATTTTTCTTAAATTACCTCTTAGACCTGCATTGCAGATGACCATACTATTTTTCAAGTGATTATATCTCATTTATTTTCAATAGGAGCAATCTTTTTTAACTTCTTACAATTGCATTCATTTTTTTCCATCTTACTACTTAATGTATTTTCACTTGTCTATCATATCTCGTCCATCGTAACATTCTCATTATTGTTGTTCTCCCAATAAGAGCAACCCCAAACCTAACTACATTGATTCACAACATGCAGCAAAATCGAGAAATTTTTTAACATTAACGATGTAAGTCTTGTAATTTTTGTTTAATATGAATCTATCAACGAAATTAAAAGGAGAGGAAACTCTCTTGAGTGCAAAACAGTAGTTGGAAGCATATTAACATATCCGAAAAATAGGAGATATGTGGGGAAAAAAATATAAATGTTTAATTGTAGCTAGATCCCTGGTGCTAGCGCCCAGTTGCTAGTTTGAAATTTTCATTCTAGGGACGACCCGAAATTGGCAACAATAATATCCGCAACAATAGAACTATAACTACATGCAATATATCCGCAACAATAAAATTACAGGCAGTATATCCGCAATTGGGGATAGTTAAATGGGTCTATCCGCAATTAACGTAAAATTAAATTAAAGCTAGAAAACAGAGCTGAAAGTGACTTTACCAATAATACAAAGGGGTTTTTATTTCTAGCCCCATTTGTTTACTCATCTTTACCTATAAACCCAATCACTATTGCTTGTATCTTTAAACCCAATTATCCTTTTGTATTTGACTTCAAACTCAACTTTCAAAATACAATACTTGCATATGCGGGCCCCTTAATTTTTTTTTTCTTTAAATTCCAATTATACCCTTTTCAGTTTATCTCATGTGTCCTTCATTAAGTGGGCCCCTTTAAAAAATTTAAAAACTTAAGAAAATGGAGAGAGAGGGAGGGAGGGAGAGAAAGGGGGAGAGAGAGAGAGAGAGAGATGAACGAGGTTGTTCCTCTGTTTCTCTCCCCTCCAGCGCCTAACTGCATATTTAATGCAGTTAGGCACGGGAGAGGAAAGAAACAGCGGGAACCCACCGTCTCTCTCTCTCCCCCCTTCCTTTCTCTCTCTCTTTCTCCCCCTCCCTTTCTCTCTCTCCATTTCTCAATTAACTCCCTTCTCTCATCCATTATTACTATATTCTTCCATTCTTATAAATCCATCAATTAATTCTCACTTACTTATCAATCCATCAATCAATTCTCAACTTCATTAATGTGTAGGGTGTGATTTTGGTGGTTATCACGCTACACTTACATGTTATCACGCTACACTTATAGTTTATTACGCTACACTTTCACGCTACACTTTCATGTTATCACGCTACACTTTCAGTTTATCATGCTACACTTACATTTTATCACGCTATACTTACAGGTTATTACGCTACACTTTAAATTTATCACGCTACACTTACATGTTATCATGCTTGTAGGTGTCTAAAAATGCCTATAGGTATCTACACACAGCTCGAGACAAAGAGAGAAGATGATGAACGCCATTATCTAAGTCCAAGGGGATTATCTGACGTTAACAAACACATGAAGTGAAACGGCAAACCGAATGGCCTGTGCGCTCATCGACCACCTCCAAGTGGCTCGTGCACTCGTCAGCCAGCTCCAAGTGGCCTGCGTGCTCATCAGCCACTAAATCGGCGAACCAAATGACCCGCACGCTCACCAGCCACCAAATCGGTGAACCGACTGGCCCGTGTACTCATCGGCCACCTCCAAAGGGCCCGTGCACTCGTCAGCCACCTCCAAGTGTCCTTCACGCTCACCGGCCATCAAATTGGCGAACTAAGTGGTCTGCACGCTCGTCGGCCACCGTCAAGATGTCCATGCGTTCATAAAATGAATCGGGGAAGCGTACAAGTCAACGAAACGACGAAATACGCGTAACGACGGAACAAGTCAAAACCCAAAAAAACAGATAAAGCCCCTGGCGGCCGAGTCACGCCGAAGCGACCCGGTCAGACCAGTGGCTCGGCCATGGCCGAGCCATTGGGTGACGCGTCAGCCAATTTGACCAGAAAATGCATTGTTTCGGTTTTTAACGGGTTTTCTTAGGATTTGTTTGTTCCTGAGAATCATAACTGATCTGATACTGTGGTTAATTAGTTACTAACTGAAGATAAGGAGGAATCCCTCGTTCTTATCCAAATACCCACTCCGAAGCTTATAAATACGAGCTCGGGCGCTCATTTCTGGGGGGTGGATATCAAGAGGGCGAAACGTTGCCGAATTGGAGAGTGGAGTCACGAATTTACAACAAGGGTTAGCAGATCTTGGCAATCTCATGTGCATAAAGAGTGGAGTTTGAGAGATCTGAGACCCGTCCCTATTCCTCCGGATTTAAGCTTGGTCTTAAATCTTGAGAAGAGTCGTGATCTCGCTTGGTCGAGATCATCGCTGCAGCGATTACTTCCTTCGCGAAGTAAGAGCTTTGATCATCAATCTGTCAACCAGATCTGATCCGCGGCGGTCCACGGATATTAACGTCCTCGGCACAGACAAAGTTCTCACGCAAGCAGCGGGTGATAAACGTCTGTTGCGCTGTTTGACAAGAGTCGTATCTTTTGTATTTTCATTGTATAAGAAGATCTTATAAAGAGATTAACTTTTTATTTGAGTTTATTATAAACGATTAAAGTTGTAATAGATTCAATCACAATGAAAACAACGATTTTTGACCCAAACAACGCTATGCTTTCAGTTTATCACGCTATACTTACAGTTTATCACGCTACACTTACAGTTTATCACGCTACACTTACATGTTATCACGCTACACTTTCAAATTATCACGCTACACTTTTAATTTATCACGCTACACTTACATGTTATCACACTACACTTTCAGGTTATCACGCTATACTTACAAAATCAAACTCCACGCTACACACACACACACACACACACACACACACATACACACACACATATAGAAGTCAGAACAATATGTTACAATGAAAAATCTATCTTCTCCATGCTATACTTTCAGAATTTTTTCCCTGCCTAAGAGAATACAACATAAAAAATGAAGTTTACAAACAAATAATCCATCAATCAAAGAGAAATTTGCATACAAGATTAGGTTTTGTTGCACTCACAAAATTGCACAAGAACAAAATAACATTCACAAAACTTTCAGATTATCTACTTTCATAGTCTAACAAACTGAGAACAATATGTTACAAATCAAACTCCAAATATATATTTATACACACAAAAGCGCGAACAATCCGAGAAATTTGCATATAACAATTGGCTTGGCTGCACTCATAGAACTTACGGAGCTCGCCAGCACAGGTGGAGTTGAAGGCAAGGACGAAGGGGTCGATGAGAGTAACAGAGAGGTCGGAGTGGAGGATGAGGTGGCGGGCGATGTAAAGGCCAATGATCCCGTTGCCGACGATGACGTCATGCTCCAACTTGCGTAGAGCGGTCATGATGGAGATTTCACCTCGGTCAAGGCTCAGTGACAAGATGGCGACGGACACAAGAGGAGAACGGGGAAGAAGCACCGAAGAAGGGGAAATCGTGCTCCGACTTGCGTACAACGGCCACAATGGGGATTTCACCTCGGTCAGGGTACAACGGCCACAATGGGGATTTCACCTCGGTCAGGGCTCAGTGACGAGACGGCGACGATGATGGACACGAGACGGACACAAGCTGAGAACGGGGAAGAAGCGCCAAAAAAGGGGGAAATTGGGTTTTTCAGTTAGGACTAAGAGATGAAAAAGGGGAAGAAGAGGAGAGAGAAAAGTACTGGTTTAAGTGGGGGTATTGAAAAGGGCATTTTGGCGTTTTTACCATGTTTATGTATAAATACAAGTGCTCTACCTATTGTATCTTGGAAATCGGGTTTAAAGGCATAAAAAAAGATAATTGTGTTTAAGAATACAAGCAATAGTGATTGGGTTTTGAGGTAAAGTTGAGTAAACAATTGGGGCTAGAAATAAAAACCCCTCAAAACTGCAGCATGTTAGATGTCTCTTGGATTACACATGCTTGATCATATGTACCAAAAAAACAGCTTGTAAAATTGGATATTGATAGGAAACTGAATGATACCCATACTAAAATTGGATATTGATAGGAAACTGAATGATACCCATACTAAAATTTATGAAAAAAAGTTTGAGACGATATTGATAGGAAACTGAATGATACCCATACTAAAATTTATGAAACAAAGTTTGAGACACTAAACAAAACAGAAAAAAATTTGTACATGACCCACCCATAACTTCTCTTGAAAACGTGATAGTAATAAAAACAACATCCTCTCTAACAAAATGCAAATAAAAACAGGGACCCAAAATCACATGTACATCAACCAAAAAGTGCAACTTTTCCTAAAACAGTGTGGGCATCAGTCAGAGCATTGTGCACTTTTTCTCTCGAAATTATGGAATAAAATTCTGATAATTTTCTCGTATACTCTCAGATCCTTCGCTTGTTTTCGCTATCTCTTTTTGTTCGAGGAGAATGAGAAGGGTTTTGAAATGTTCGGTTATTGGGATTGTAATTTTGTGACGCAAGGTAACTGAGCGCAGTGACCACATCAGCTATAAGAGGACGCATCGAAGGTTGCTCTTGAACACACATTGCAGCTACAGCAAGTGCTTGATATAGGGCCCTTGAAGGGTATTGCCCTTGAAGCATTGGATCAGCCATTTGAGGGAACTTTCTCCTATCCTTGAAAAGAGGTCGAGCCTGAAATGAAGGTTAAGATTCTTGAAGATGATTCCTATAGACAAAAAAAGAAACACGCAGCTTCTATAAAAGTAATTGAAAAGAAGTTTCAGTTGAGAATATTTGCACAAATTATGATCCCCTGTCGAGAAATAAACAGGTCTTTATTTTAGTTTGTGTCTCCCCATCGCATTCTATTGTACACTGTTTTACGTGTATCTTGCAGATACACACATATAAGTTATCAGAAAACACAATTGGTCCCTAAACATAGATTATCTGGTAAAAGCCATATCTCAGGTTTCCCAACTTAGTACTAGTCACCTATATGCGTATTAGTCAATCTAATTGTGTTCAGCAGGAGATTATGTGCGCAATGGAAGATACATGCATCAACATTTACGCAAGGTTATACACTAAGAAATATTTTATATTAATGATTATGTTACACCCGGAACTTCTGGGCTCATTCTATTATCTCAAGTAAAATATATTAAGAAAATGTCAAAGACTAGTTGGCAAGCCAGGGCACTCAAAAGGAATCAGCCAAAAAATATGATTGGAATTATTATGGCCCTAATTTCATTTCACAAGGCCCCCAACAGAAATTTTCACCAGAAAAATCACTACTCAGACATATAAAACAGGAGAACAGAAAACAATTAAAGCAAGATGCAAGCTGGACTGAAATTTACGGCAGGTTTTATAAACACCTTTAACAAACAACTGCAAGTTAGCGAGTCAAATATAGCAGGCTCCTGGTCTAAACTTTAGAGCAACGTCATCAATCTCATGGTTCAAAGAAAATAATTAGGGTTTAAATAGAAAAAAGAAAAAAGAAAGAAAAAGGAAGTGAAAATGACCTCCCAACCTATCTTTATCTTCATGGAAACATCAAGACTGCATATACGTAAATTTGCTAAGCGAAAATTAAGAATTGAAAATCTTAGGTAAAATAAAAACAAGATGAGATTTTCATAAGGGCTTATAATACAAGTATCTTTTATGATGTGAGGATAATCTACTGACGGAAAACAAATGATGAAGAAAAGTTCCTTACCCATGCAACTAAGTTGTGCTCTGGACCGGATCTTGAATTATCAATCGCCTTTCTTCCAGTGATGATCTCAAGAAGAACAACCCCAAAGCTATATACATCTGATTTTAGCGTCAATTGTCCCGTCATAGCATATTCAGGTGCACAATATCCGTAAGTACCCATCACTCGTGTGGAAACATGTGTCTTATCACCGACAGGACCAAGCTTTGCCAATCCAAAATCAGATAACTTGGGGTGAAATCCCTCTCCAAGCAAAATGTTAGAGCATTTTAAATCACGATATATAACCGGAGGGTTTGCTTTATCATGCAAATATTCCAATCCTTTAGCTGCACCGGCAGCTATTTTCATTCTTGTATTCCAGTCAAGCCGCCTCCTATCTGAACCAAGATCTGCAGGATGAACATCGTAGTGGAGAAATTTACATCATATGAAATCTAGACAAATGAATTCCGTATGTGACGACAAATGAGATTGCGATGTTGAAGGATTATATTATACCATACCATGGAGATGGTCTTCTAGTGATCCTAGTGGCATGTATTCATAGACTAGGAGCCTTTGATCTCCATCGGCACAATAACCAATTAGATTAACAAGATTAGGATGATGGAGTAGACTCAACATTAGCACTTCGACAAGGAATTCCCTGTTTCCTTGCAAGCCATTGCGATCGAGCTGCTTGATAGCTACTACCTGTAGGAAAGAATATTAAACAACATAAACATACACGACCAATAAACACATCTCAGCTCTCTAGCTTAGTGAATTTGTTCCAAAATTGAGAAGGCTACAACAAGAGCAAGAAACCAGTACGGCTCATTAATTACCAATTTGATATCAAGGAGTATTTAGTTCATATTTGGGATACTATAGGTCTTTTGAACAGTAAACATTTCTCTGAACTGACCTGGTTGATACTCTCTAATCTTCCCTTATAAACTCGACCGAATCCTCCCTCTCCGACAAGACAATCGGCTCTGAAATTGCCGGTAGCTGTAGCGAGTTCACGAAAAGTAAAAGTCTGGGCAGCAATGTGCTCAGAACCTCTGTTCGAGTTTTCCTTTGAGTTGTCCTTCTTCACATTCCC
Organism: Asparagus kiusianus; assembly: GCA_022839385.1. NCBI lineage: Eukaryota > Viridiplantae > Streptophyta > Magnoliopsida > Asparagales > Asparagaceae > Asparagus > Asparagus kiusianus. The sequence continues at coordinate 88,344 of BQKN01000786.1, forward strand.
TGAGTTCTGCTTCTTTGGTTCTGATGATGGGGCTGGCTTCGGTTTCTCCTCTAAAGAAAACGAGACGCGTTCCACATCAAATAACAAATATATAAACCTAAATGAAATCTAACAAGACATTCTTTGTAGGCCATAAATGGATTAAGAAATACAAAGCAGTACTCAATATTCTGGAAATAAAATACAAATCCAACAAAAATACAAAATCTCTGTTTCGCTCAATTAGCTAAAACTCTAATACATCAAGTTGATAACGTACAAGGTAAAAATAATTTTCTGATCGTGGTACAAACAAAAGTCCCGTCAACTGAGCTGTTGCAAATGCATGATCGCCATCTCACATTCATTTAAACATAACAAGATAAAATCAAATAAAATTCGAAAAAAGGAACCTTGGGCTGGATATTGATTAAATTATAAGCCCAAACCCCAATCAAAATCCCAACCTTTCCCCAACTTAAAATCCCAATCAAACCCAAATCCAGATCAATCAACTACCGCATCAAGATCAAAACTTTCGGCTCACATGAGCCACCACCGGATCAAAACTCAAAGACCCCCGAAAACCCATAAAAAGTTGTTTCAAGTTAAGCATTACCCATATGAAATAAAGAGAAATAAACATCAAGGTACCTGAAGATTGAGCGACCTGATCCTTCTTTTGAAAGCAAGGAAAGCAACCCATCTCTCTTCAGATGAGAAGAAGTGAGAGAGAGAAATAAAAGAGGAAGAGAGAGAGAGAGAGAGAGACTAGAAAGAAATATAAAAAGAGAAAATTAAAAAAAAGGGGACAAAAATTATACCGAGAATACAAAATAGCATACGCGGTTTGAGTATTAATTTATTGTTTTTTTTTTTGTCTCTCTATCGCAACGGAACCACAGGACAGTAACAACTACGGTATTAAAGTTCAAATTTAATTGTAACAATGCCTGCTGCCATGATACTGGAAAATTTATGTTGTAGTCACAACAAACAAACAAAAAAAAAAATGAAAATAGATGCCAGCATTCATCAGTCTGAACCGGTCATATGACCAAATTTTGGCGACCCGGTTGGATTTTAAGGCCCGTTTGGTTGATGTTTTTGACCTCGGGTGTTGAGCAGAAAACCTGCCGAAAGAACACTTTTGACAGGTTTTCTGCCCAACACCCGAGACCAAAAACATCAATCAAACGGGCCCTTAGAATATGTTCAGATTGGTTTGATTTGGGGAAAAAAATTTATACTGACTTGTCGTTCTTAATGAAATGCATCATTTTTATACTGATCCCTGGGTTTGTATTTTAACTTTTGGGTCATAATAGCTCATTTTCTAAGAACTAGTTCGGTTCATATTCATCATTCTTAAACTGATCCCTTGATTTGTGTTACTTTTGAGCCATAATAGCTCATTTCCTAAGAACTAGTACAGTTTGGTTCGGTTCGATTCTAAATCTAAATCGGTTCGGTTCGGTAGAAAATAATATATTTCGGGTCGTTATTGAACTTTTTGGCTGAATTTTATACTGATTAACTCTAGAAATCAATCTAGTCCTTAATTGGCAAGTGCTTCTTTACTTCCTATATTGAATTAGTTCATAATGGTTGAGTTAGATTTTGGCGAAGAGATCTATTTAAGTTAAGTAAGCATTATAGTTATCATTTTTTATGATAGATCATGGCCTAGGACACAATATTGTTTATGTTTACCAAATAGTACCACCAACAACAAATCATGTCTCTTTTCATGCCTTTTTAACGTGTATCTTTTTTTAATCTAGGCGATTTGCTCACATAGATTACGATGCATCACTCGTTTTTTTTTTTTTTTTTTTTGTTATTTACTTTTTATTTTTGTAAAGTTTAGTAGTTTAGATAGCAGTTTCTTGAACTTACATGACCACACGATCACTTAAAAACAATATTCAGCTTGACATTATTTCATGCTAGGAAGTACGGATGACATTCACTATCAGGTAAGGTGATTTTCGATTAACTTGGTTATTTTGCAAGCAATGTTATTAATTTTCCCTCTAAACAGAGGAAGATCATGCGTTTGACCTTTTACAAAATATAACTCACGGTTCTTATCATAACTTTAAAGTTTAGATGTAATAGTAAAAAATGTTAAAATGATATCAGAAACACTCAGTTTTTTGCCCATAAAAAACACACAACCTATAAAATATGTTAGAATAAAAAAAATAACTCCCTCACGGGCCTCACCATAACTTAGTGGAATGTTTAGAGCTTTGAGATAACCGCTTCTATCTTGATATCCGATATTTGACTAGGTAACTAATCTCGACCGGACAAATAATAATAAAAAGTAACTTCGTGGAATGATATCAGCTCCAAAGTGCAAGATTACACGGGTCTATGCGCAATTAACCCTATGATATACTTAATACTTTCATAAGAAACGATAGCTTTCTCAGTTTCTCATAATCAACACAAAGGGGGTGTTTGTTTTTACTCTTTTTAAGGAATATGAATAGGAATTGAATCTGATAGGAACAAAACTGTAAATAAAAGATTCTTTATGAATTATATTCCTAAGTTTGGTTCATACTAATTTTATAGATTTCGAAATCTATAAAGTTGGAAAAGAGTGGGGTTTTATGGAAACCCAAATCCTATGGGTTTGAGTGGAATTGGATGAAAAAAATTGACACACCTCATACCTATTCCATTTCTCTTTGTTTTTCGGAGCCCGCTTCTTCACAAAAACCCTAGATTTGGTTTTTCGCCTTCTCCCGCTAATCTTCTTCTCAATCCTCTTCGCGCCTTCTTCGATTTCTTTTTCAAAGACGATGCTCGGTTGTTGGTTTCGATTTCTGTCGGTGGGTTCGATGGGTTTGTTGGCTTCAGTGGGTTTGTTGGCTTCGGTGGGTTGCTGTCGGTTGGGTTTGTTGTTTCAGTTTTCAGCTTCGATCTTCAGCTCCTTTCTTCGATTTTGAGCTTTGATTTCGAGGTTTGATCCTAAAAATTAATCTTTGATTTCGAGCTCCTTTCTTCGATCTTGTTGCTTAGGTGGGTTGCTGTCAGTGGGTTCGGTGGGTTGATTTTGAGCTTCGATTTCTCGGTTGGTTGCCTCGGTTGGTTGCTGAAAAGTTCAGCCCTGAATTACCCCCTTGGCAGTTGAAGGTATAAATCTATAACTCATTTTTTGACAAAAATTAATATATGATCATGGATGATTATTTGTCATGGTTGATTTTGTAGTGGATGTTTGATAATTTAGAGCTTCTTTGCTTCAGTTATTTGTCATATAGTTGATCATTGATCGTTATAAATTGGTTATTTAATATATGAATTAGTAATTTTGTTTTAATTTCATTTTAAGATTGTAATATATGAATTAGTTGTTTCATTACGAAAATAGATTTGTAGATATTTGGATATTTTGTTTTAAGATTTCAATATATGTATTAGTAATTTAATTATTTTTAATCTTGAATAAGTGGAAATATTAAGTTCTAAATGTATGTTAATTTTACAATGGATGTAGATGGATAATGTAGATGAAGAACAATTAAAGAGGATGTGTGCTAATACAACTGTTTCTTTCGTGGTCACGATAATAACTTGTCTTCTGAGAATGGGTGCTAAGCGCAAGACAATTTCTATTTGTACGATGGAAGAAAAGATCAAGAAAATATATTACAGAGTAGCTCACTTCAAATGTGTATTGGAAGGCTATAGCGATAGCTGTCGGTCATATATTAGAATGAGACCAATGGCCTTTTTAAACTTGCTGAAATAATGAAAAAAATTGTTTATTAAAGGATACAAGACATGTTCAAGTCGAAGAATAGCTCACTATGTTCCTAAGTATAGTGGGTTATAAAACTAAAAATAGAATAATAAGGACAGAGTTCATAAGATCGGGAGAAACAATTAGTATGTATTTTAATAAAGTCCTACAAGAAATGAATGGGTTACGCGATCGCTACATGAAGCAAGCTCTAAATGAAGTTCCCGTGAAGATTGCAAACAACTCAAATTATTTTTCTTATTTTAAGGTAAAAATAATATATACGCCTTAAAATCTCTTTTAAATGAATAACTATTTTATTGAATATTTTATAATTTATAATTTTCTACAGGACTGCATTGGTTTGATAGATGGTAAACACGTTGACGCAGTGTTACTCAGTAACCTAGTTGCACGGTTTAGAGGGCGGAAAGGTATGACACAAAACGTCTTAGAAGTCTGCACCCCCAATAAACTATTCACCTATGTTGTTGTCTGTTTTGTTGCCGTCGGTTGATAAATTGCTGGAGCTTGTGATGCTCCATAGTTGATATTTGGCAATGATGATTAACGTTTACTGAGAATGCAATCTAACTTATAGCGTTTATTATGTTCAGATGAGGCAATATGTGATGAGATTGCATCCTACATTGAAATGACAATGTCTAGGTGAGGCAATCCATCATTAGAATGCAATCTATAATAAACCTGTAAGTTATAGGTAGGGCATTCAATTTTGACAAAATGATCTATTCTTGAGTCGTACAATATCAACTAGATTTTTAATGATAGTTTACTCAATTCCAATAAAATTTTCATTACAATATCAATAGTTTTTGCAAGTACAAAACATATGATTTACAATAATTAAAATAATACAAAATACCACTACTAAAATTGCTGAAAATTTTCAAGCTAGTAGTTGTTTTTCGACAACTTTCAATTCTTCCTTCAACCTCTTTGATTTCAAAAAATACTTATCTCCAAACCTATTTTCTTTGATAAATTGGTTTCCTTGGTTGCTTATTTCTCCTCCTTCATAAGCCCATTCAAAAAAATTACATTCTTTATTTGAGTATTTTGCATATCCCCAATAATATCTCCCCTTATTTTTACCATTCTTGCATACTTTTATGGGTGTTTGGAGATTGCAATCGTGCAATCACACCAAACTTTAAGATTTTTAGGGCATTATTTTGATATCATATTGATGGAGTGAGGAAACTTGCAAACTATGAGAATTTTAAAAAAGTGGTAAGAATGAGGGACATACCGTCACCATGAATCCTCAATCCACATTTATAACCTCCAATGCCTTGGAACTAGCCGCTAATACGGTTTTTTTTTTTTTTTTGTGGTTTTGAATTTTGATAAACGGGCAAGATTACCCAAACTTCTTACTTAAATATTTTGTCCACTAGTAAGTGATAAGAATACCTAAGGTGTTCTCACCATTTATCCCAAAAATTTCTCATTCCAAACCAACCTAAAAAATAAGAATTAGAGGGTTTCTATAAAGTTGAATTTTATTTTTCATGTTATGAAACGAACATAGAAAGGAAAAAAAAAAGATTCCATGACAACATAAAATTATCCTTAAAATTTTTATAGATTTAGTAGGAATCCATAAAAAACATCATTTTCCTCGTCTTATTTTTGCTCACTATTGAACCAACCACACCCAAAGAGTAATGGCATCTCCAACAGCTTCTCCAAAATTTTCTCCAAAATAGAGAAGTAAAAATCATATTCTCCAACTAATTTTACACCAACTCCAACAGCTTCCCCATTTTGAAAAATCCATTTTTTACTCCAAAAATTTAGAGAATGCTACAGATTTGGGGAAGCTTCCCTATTTTTTCTCCTCCATCCCTATTTTGGGGAATGAGATGGAAAATTTGTTGGACAAAAAACCTAACTAAATTCTTCAAAAATAGGAAATAGAGAAGCTGTTGGAGATACTTAACTATCTTCATCATCAACAGAAATTGATAGTCCGCTTCAAGGAAGCTAGCCAGCTAGCCCTGATCCATCTTGAAGGTGCTATAATCCCTACAATACTTTTTCCCTCTAAAAAGTTACTGTAAACTTGGTAGATGAGCAAAGGAACACTGTAGAAATGCCAGAGGTAATAATGATGAGTGAATCCAAGATCACAAAGAAAAAGACTCGAAGAAACAACAACAAACGTTGCAATAATAATTGCGACGATGTACGTTTTTTATCAACAGATAAAATGCATCTCCTTTTAGTGATGAACCAACCCATGCAGTAGTCATTATAAAGTCTTTTACGCCACAAACATAAGCTAAATGTTTTCAGGTAACTGGTTCTACATAACTTGGATTCAATAGCTCTTGCTTCTTGCTGTCCATGAATAATGAGCTTTTTACCCCCAAGAATTCTACATGTCCTAGTGTTAACATATGTACTCGATGATGTTGGTGATCGCTGCTTTGGTGAACGTCAGCTGTTTGGTTCTCGGCTCATGGATTCCTGCACAGGCTGACGAACAAATTGCCCACGCACTCGTGGGCGCTGCTCTGCCAGCCGCTGTCTGCTCTGGTAGCGAACCTGAAAAAAAAATTCTTTTTTAGTAACAGGGACCAACTATCTAAAAAATTTATTAACTAGAGAAAATAGATAGAAAATATACATGGAAAGGGAAATGGAGGAGGAGAAATACAGGAGGTAATACAAAACACATGACCACAGATCTTCCATGAAATATATATTACAACAAAGTCTATTTGCTTGATTTGAAGGGCTTTCTTATGCTAGAGTGAACAAGAAAATATCAACGACAATCGAACATCTCTTCTAAAACGATTACAATTAACATTAGAAAAATAGTTGCAGTTTCTTCACATACACATTCCTTACCTCTCTGCTTGGAACCAAACACATTCATGTTTCCGATCTATTAACTCCCTTGACCAACAGTATGATATCCTTTATGTGTTAGAAGATAAAAATATAACCCAGAAACCTCACCACAACTTCAAAGTTCTAGTGTTACCTTCTCTGCTTGGAACCAAACACATTCCATGTTTCCAATCTATCAACTCCCTTGACCAACAGTATGATATCCTTTATGTGTTAGGGTATACAAACTACAAAGATAACCCAGAAACCTCACCACAAACTTCAAGGTAGTGGCAGGGACTTTAAGACGGTAGTATAGTAACCTAGGTTCAAATCCTACTGCCCACGAGTTTAAAGAGGATTTTAAAAAATTGGTAATGCAATGTGAGTTCAGGTTTCGACCCATAAAAAAAGGGCACTCAACCTGCAAGCATCACCACAACTTCGGAGATTTGGTGGAGTAGCAGGGACTTTAGGAACATGTTTGGCCAAACCATGGTTCATAACAGAATATTCCAGTTAAATCATATGGGTTATATACATAACCTTATATTATAATAAAAAAATTCAAGGAACCTGAATCATAAAAAGTAAATGTTATATTAACTTTTACCTTTTTCCCAAAATTCCTTTCCTTCCTCTTTTGTCGAAATTTGTTCAAGGCCGCCTCTCTCTGTGCAAGCCGGTTCTGATCTACTCCGCTACCACTGCCGCTACCACTGCCGCTCCCACTGCCGCTCCCACTCCCATTGCCGCCCACGACTCCATGTTTTTCTGCAATGCCATTAGGAGTCTCCATATTTGCTCCAGCATTGACACAAGCACTGCTTCCATTCTGACCATCGCTCCCATTATTACTGCCCGAATTGCTCCCATTTAGACTACTATAGTTCGCAGCATTTCCTTCAATTGGACCAGAAAACACATTGGACGATCCACAATGTTGAGCAGCAGCTTTCATGTTCTTACGAGATGATTCCTCATGTTCTGATGACTGCTGCACCTGCGGCTGTTTCTTCACGCTATGAACATGGTGATGGTGATGATGATAATGGTGATGGTGATGCTGTACTTGGTACTGACACTGGACACCAGTTGAATTTCCTACCACTGTCGTAGTCTCCATGTCATCAATTTTCTCAATCACGACTTGATGAGAAGTTCGAACCTGCACAGGGTGGAAAGCTGAGGGATGGCTACTACTCTTTGCAGGCAGTGCAGATGCTGCATTTTCCTTATAGGCTGCTGGATTAGTAGTAGACCCCTTATCGTTGTTGTCACTACTTCCGTTGGACCCTTGCTTTGCTATAGCAGGATTAGAATTAGATATCATATTTTGTGTAGACTCTGTCTTCATTATCTCAGAGCTGTTGTCGATAGGTGAACAACTTCCAACATATCCTGTAAGAGCCTGAGTTGAAGCTGCAGAAGTGCGGTACCTACATCAAGAATTAGGCATAGAAGTTACACAATTTTATACAGAATGTTTCATCCGGATACAAGCTTTCAAAACATTTTTTGCACTCTACCTTGAGAATGCTGATTGGTCGGAACGTCTCAAAGTATTGCGATCATCATGAGCGGCATTATTGCCTTCTCCGGTAGATCTCAATCTCTTTAAACTCAGCTGAAGTGATGGTAACTCCATAGTATCAGCATTCTTTTTATCTTTGCTTTCAGAGGGTCTGGAGGCAGTATCGCCATTAACCAGTTGAGCATCAGTATTCTTGGCAATCCCAGCAACAAGATCAGCAGCTTCAGTGCCCTGATCATCAAACAGATTACTACTTTCAAGTCCAAGTAGATCCTTGTTCTTGTCACTTTCAGGCTGTTTCTCTGTGCTCTTGCTCATCATATTTTCTGTAGGATGAGATTCAGGAGGTACATCAGGATTCCTCGGCACTCCTATCTCCAGATGTTTTCCCATGAATGCATCTGCAGCTCAAAACAATAAAAGCACGAAAATGCTGTGCATGCAAAGTAAAGTATATCGTTATGTTGTCAGTTAGATACAGATACTATGAAAGTTACATACCAGCATGTTTATTCTGCTCTTGGCACTTTATAGCAGTCGTGGGCACCCATTTATTGCAGAGTAATTCCCTATCAGAAATAACCTGGGCACAGGTGCTATCATGTGGATGAGGTAACCGATCAGATGGAGACATAGGTTGGGGACTGTCAATTTCGACAGCATGTTTTGTCCAGGAACTCTGTACATGAGAAGCAGAATGCAGAGTTCAGCATGTATTACAATGGAACAACTGGTAATAGCTCACTGATTCAAGGATAATCAAAGACGAATTCAAACAAACATACCCCTCACATTGAAACTGATCTTATTTCTTCAAGAGTTAACAGAGATAACTACTAGTATTGTGACAGTGCCCCACTACCCTATTTGTGCATCCCTACTGACTGTATACATTGAAAAAACAGATCTAATCAATTTTCTTAGTAGTGTCTAATGTAGTACAATATGTTTACACATCAATAGTAACAAATACCCCTGCTTGAGAACCAGACACACAAAAGGGTGGAAACCAATTGTAGCTGGCAATAGATGACTGTCCGTGGGACCCAAACTGTAAACTCTTTTTATTTCCCAAACTCATGTCAGCTTCATAGACGCCCTTGACCAAAGTTAGAAGCCTCATGGATCTCAAACAGGTATGTGAATTCATGAGGTATTCCTCATTAATTCCCATATGGCATGTGTCTTACTTTATAAAATTCCTTTTAGGTGTACGATAGGCTATACCCTCTTATTTTGAAGCTTTGCAGAGCCATTTAGAGTTAGTCTTTTGAACCTTCCTGGAATCTGAGGCTAACCGCCTAGTTTTATAAGTTGCTTAAAGAGTTATACACCTACAATATTAATGTTGTCAATTTAACAGTTCTACACCTACAATACTAATGTTGTCAATTTAACAGTTCTACACCTACAATACTAATGTTCTCAATTTAACAGTCTACACTAGCAATTATCTTGCAACTGAGGGAACTAGTCACTTTTGGTGTAATCTCAAGCAGAATCTTTTCATCCTAAAATTTAATTTACTCTTTTAAGCTCTATTGTAAGAAATTTGGTGCTTGCTTTTTGGTTGCAGAAGTAATAACAAAATTCATCAGGTTTAATCTATAAATATTTAGAATCATGTGTTCCCATTTTGATGGGGGAAAGTGCTCAGCTAGCTAGCGATAAAAAATGGTATGGACACAGAAGCCACTTATTTTGCACCGCACATGTTTTAGTCTAATTGTAAATTTAACAAAACAAGTCATTACTATTGTATTACAAGCCTTATCCGATTCAACTTGTTCAGGGTTCTACCATTAATCACAGGGCCAAAACAATAGTTAATTAATTAACAGGCGTGATTAAATGACATGTTCCATAAAGGATAGACATGAACTATTTGATTTGTTTAAAAGGTACATGAAGCACAAATCTGGAAAACATCTATAGTCTTAACGTTGAATCATAGACCATCATGAGGAATATCAGTCGTTTCAGCAGCTGATTGTTGGAAATTAGCCTTGTATTTCAGCTCGGGAGTAGGGGTGGTAAATGATTGGATTGAATCGAATACTAAGGTGTTCATGTTTGTATTTGTTTAAAATTATCGAATTCGAATGCGAACTCTAATATTCATATATCTAGTTTTCCGAATTCGAACTCGAATACTTGGTATTTGATAATTATTCATGAATATTCACGAATATCAAAGTATATTTATTCCGCTAAAGAGTTTGATTTTAAAATAGTATTAAAATTCATAAATAAAATTTATTTCTTTATAATATATGCATGCATATATATTTAAATCAAAATTTTAATTAGAAAACTGATTTAATATTATTTAAGGCTTAAAATCAATATATAAAACTAAAGTAGAAATGGTAAGTGGGTTAAAAATATGACATCATATGTGCAATAATACAAATAATAAGCTATGATCAAATTTTAAACGAATATTTAATAGACAAACGAATCAAATATACATCTGGTTAAATTCTATTCGTTAATAAATTCGAATACTAAAAAATATTTGTTTAGTGATAAATGAACTACCGAATCGAATATGACCGAATAGTTACTCGAACAATTATCGAACCATTTATTAATTATTTGGTTCATTTCCACCCCTACTCGGGAGACAAAGCGGCAGGTGAAATGAGGCAAAAATGGCACAGGACACATGGGCTTGGCCGGTCGGACTGGTCAGGAAGCCCTGCCGCTACACGGGCAAGTTTTAAAATACATCCTGTGTTTCTTTGAGCAGTCCGGCAGAGTTTGATGAAGCTTACAGTTCTGAGACGAAAAGATCCTAAGTTTTTTGGTACATTGTGATGTTACAGTTTCACATGGAAAACGAATATTTTTTGCTATTATAAGTTTTAGATGATAGGTGATGTGACTGTCATTTATTTCGTACACAGATTAGTGTTTGTACTTCATCTCTTTACATTGGGTAATGAAAAGGCTAACATTTCATGCCGAAAAAATGATGAGATCAGCTCCACAGCAGATTTTAGACATCCTCGAAGGTACAAATTGGACACAGCAAGCAAGCAAATGGTCCAAAACGAGAGAGACTAATGACGTACCTGAGTTCCGCTTCCATTATCGCTGCCATCTTTTGCGTTCATGCCAATGCTTGCATTATCATCTTCATCATTGCTGGTGCTATTGTTGTCAGAGTCATCAGTGCTCTTGGATGATTTTTGGGTATGAATACCACTTTCACTGACACTGCCACTGGACTGAAAGAGCCACAGGTTGTTCCAATGGAAAAGAGGGGAAAATGATAAAATACGGACAATGTAATGAATGTTAAAGCAAATACAGCACATGCAACAGATACAAAAAAAAAGTTTATGCAGGCAGTCATGTAATGGATAGTAAAAGCAATTAAATATTAGAAAGATAGAGATAATTCTGGGTTGATATGAAGTCTGTTGGTCTATGCTCTATCATAACAGATGAGGACATGTTCTAAGCTCACAGTTACAAATAAAAATATCTGACAGGCAAGAGAAGAGGAACCAAACATCGAATATGACCTATGCAACTTAAAGTGCCATGGCAGTAAAAAAAATTTGATTTAGAGACACTAGAGAATCCGCCATATGGTAAGAATGAAAATGTAACTTAACAAGCATCTGTTTGGAGGTTGCTTGACCTACTGTCTGAAGGTTCCAGAAAATAATTCCTTTTTAATTTATGTGTTTTAATTATGTAAGTATTAAAAAACACAGCATAAAAATATATAGGGCTTTTTGCTTATGTCCTTATGATTGTAGGAAATAACATAGTTCACCTAGCATGCTACATGTACTTATATATCCATGTTGCTCCTTTCGGACTTATTTGTAAATATATGTTTGTTTCATGTGACGATTGGTGAAATTTGTGACCACTGGTGAAATTTAGTTACATTGAAGTCTAGGAATAGTTTAAGTTACTCGATTTATCATGATTCATAAAAAGGAACGTACCATGCTTTAATGCCCAAAAGATCATCGATTTTTAATTATACATTGTTAGGTAACGAAGGGCATGTCTGCTAAATAATGCAAAAACCAAAGGACGTATAGGGAAATACCATGGACAAGAAGAAATAAATTATATTTTGAGAACATAAGAAATATATGCCAAAAAGTCCAAGGGGCAAATATTTAAAATAGCCCATCAAAATGTCTACTACCTGCATGCAAGATTTCTGATGTGCCTGTTTGTATTATGACCAAACTCCTTGCATGAAAAAACGTGGTATACACAAAATAAGGGGAGGGGGATTGCAAAGATGCTTACGCTGTGAGATCTCCTCCAGACATGCTGCCAAAGGTTTTTAAGCTCATTTTTCCGAATTGGTTTCACTAAAAAATCAACAGCACCTTTTGATAAACATTTGAATACTGTACCCATAGAGTCATTTGACGACATCACTGCACAGAAAACTCATCAGGTGTAGCAATTTAGAGCACCCAATGTAAATTGATATAAGAAAATTTTGTACTTAAGGTGTATAGGAAAAATACTCACTAATCACAGGAATATTCTTGCTAGTATCCTTGCTCATAATCTTGGACAGAAGACTAATTCCAGACAAGCCAGGCATGACTACCTCCGTCAATACAAGATCAATGTGATTTGTAGGATTTTCTAAAATTTTCCAAGCTTGTAAACCATTTGCAGCAGCAGTAACTGACAACATATAAGTAAACATTATGGGAGAACTCTTTGCAGAGAATATTAATAGAGGCCCGATAACAACAAGAAAACCCATTGAAATACAAATCAGTGCAATTATTCAGTACCAACTGAACGACATTCATAAAAAATGACGCGCACAAATGTGGCGAAATTACAAGTGATCTGAAAATATTAATTCTATTCGAAGGCTGTTGTTTGGGTCTCATCATCTGCGATGGGCTAGACGTTTTGCATTTATAAAGTAAGATGATACGAAGTCTGATTATGCAATAAAAGTTGAGTCCACCATCGAAAGTTGTGCTAACACTGTTGACATTGAAACTTGTTGTTACTTATGCAGGCATGAGTTCTCTCCTTGAGTTTGAAACTTTCTTTTCTTCAAAGGAGTTTGTCAAGAAGATATAGCTTGTTTACCCATCAAAATTTTTTATGTTTATGAAAATTTGAAAGTGATGTTCAAAATTAAAATTAATTTTATTTGTTTATTTTTGTTATGATTAATTGAAAATGACACTTACAAGGTTGTATACCAATGTCAAGCTCATAATAGTAAAATAAGAAATTGACTCAGGTAGTTCATAATTTATTCAGGGTGAGAGAAAATCATGGGCAGGTCCACATTGAGAATAGTGAGGTCACTTGACCGCACTTTGCTCAAGGAATACTAGGACCCCCCCAGTAAACACCCACCAATCAGACAATTTTATCACACTAATAGGCATGTGACCCTACTGAAAAATTGAAGAGACCCATATCCCTAGACCCTATATTTAGAAACCCAAAAAGACCCAATAGATCGCACCCATCTAATAACCTACCAATTAGACTAATAATTACACTCATTGTTTTAAAAAGCAGTCTGGACGCCCGCTTAGGCGGATGCTTAAACCTAAGTCGTACCTAGGCCACTCATCTAAGCCATGGGAACGTCTATGGGAAAACGGGCAACTTGTGTGGACTATGTAGTCTTAGAAAGATGTATATTGCTCGCTTAAGCATAGTAATTGTTGAAGAGAGTTAGCCAAGTTAAAATGTACCAGAGATCAAAACTCTATGTCTAAGTTTATCTCAAGTAAAACAATGAGCATATGATTTGAATCTTCAAAAACGATCCTTCCCCTCTCAATGTTAAAAATCGTCTACGTAACGCTTAAGCGTCCGCCTAAGCACCTAGGCGCTAGGTCTGGCACCTAGAAAAGCCTGGAGCTTTCTAAAACATTGGTTCCACTAAGATTCCAATTGGACCCGCCCTTGTGTCCGCCTGCCCCCACCCAGCTTAAAAGGGTCTCTTGTAGTCTAGTTGGGATTAAAATGAATGATTATTTATTTTTCCGGTTCTAGTTTTTTTTATTCTCTATCCCCTCCGCCCCTTGGTATCTTTCAATTTTGTCATAACTCATCCGCCTTCTTGTCCACGTATCTTCTCCTCCTCTACTTTGGATAAGATCCCACTTTGATTGCTCCTTACTTTGACTTTGTAGTGAGTTATTGTCTTTTTTATATATAGAATTGATTTTTTGGGATTTTGGTCGTGACTACGACAACTATGGAGAGAGCTCTTTTTGTAATGAAGTTGACAAAGAGCAAGTTACATAATAAAATAAGTGATGATTAGCTCAATGATTTCTTAGTGACATATATTTAGAAAGATGTATCTGGCAGTGTTATTAATTATGCGATCATGTATTTTTTCCTCAAAATATGAGAAGTTGTCAAGGACAATTGTCAACTTTTAAGTATTAACATAATTATATAGTGACACCACTTCTCAAAAATCCTAGATCCACCACTAGAGAAAATAGTTTAGGGTTGGATATTTGATTTGAGTTTAAATAGGTTATATGATTTGAATTTTGGACTAGATATTTGATTTTATTTTAGGATTAAATATTAAATTTGAGATTTGATTTGAGGCCCTTATCTCAATTTGAAATTAGGATAAGTTAATTATTTTGAAATAAATTTCAAGTTTAGTCAATAAATGCCTTGTAAGTTTGAGGTATTAGTTACGAGATTGGTTTGACTTTGCGATGAAAACTCAATGAAATGCATGTGAATCACTTACTAATAAGAAGAAAAATTCTATTCTTCAAAGGTGTGATTCCAACTCTTTTCTTTTCTTTCTTGTTTGCTTTGTTGCAGCAACCCCCAACATGCTCGTAATGTTATACAGCAATTAGCTCCCTAGACGGGCAATTATGCGTCGCCACCGACGTGATTTTTTTGTAACATGTTGGATTTCAAATGTGAGAAGTTAGGTGGCAAACTTTTGGGTTTCAATCGGAGATGGAGGAAGATGGTTGACAAGGTTAAGAGTTTCGTCGACGAAGTGGCGTCATAAGAATGTCC
Organism: Asparagus kiusianus; assembly: GCA_022839385.1. Lineage (NCBI taxonomy): Eukaryota > Viridiplantae > Streptophyta > Magnoliopsida > Asparagales > Asparagaceae > Asparagus > Asparagus kiusianus. The sequence continues at coordinate 103,517 of BQKN01000786.1, forward strand.
AAGTCAAAGTGAGGAAGTTCGGGTTCCAACTTGATCTTAGAAGGGATGATGGATTACAGTTCACATAAAACGATAATTTGCGAGAAAATGTGCATGCATGAACAATAACTAGGAAAGGGAACTTTGAGTTGGAGGCTATTTTTAGAAGATTTAGTTTTTTGGCTTTTGTATGTTTTGTGTTTGATGGATTGATTTGGTCAATTGAGATGATTTGAGGTATGTGATTTTTATATCTAAAGGTTGAATCACAAAGAAACAAAGATACAAGAGTTTTGGGCCTCACACCTGCAGAGAACTCACTTGCCTAGATTAGCAACTCATATGTTAAATCGTAAAATGCACCTGACGTGCATACATACATATTTCTCAAATAGAAACTGAAATACAATAATTTTTGTAAATTGATGCTCAAACAAACAACTACAACCTATGTTACTCGGGTACTTCTATCATGAAGCCATACCCATGCCGAACGCATACCGAAAGGCGGGTACTTCTATCATAAAGCCATACCCATGCCGAACGCATATACCGAAAGGTACCCGCACCGTACCCAAACTTCATGTATACTTCTTGCGCATATGCATATATTTGTTCAAATATGTACTCAATTATATGATGTCTTAATTTATAACACTTATCATACATTTTTTAGACATATATCATACACATCATAACATTTCTTGAAACTCATTACTAATTACACATGGGTCAGGTCTGTTTTAGCGCAATACCTAAATTCAAAAACTATGATTTTAAAGGGTCATTTGGGTGTCCAGTTCAGAAACGATCAATTTTCAATTTATAATAATAAAAACAATGAAAGAATAAAATTGTGATAGGTTATTCTACTAACACATGAATTGAAAAACAATAATGACCTCGCGTAATTAATTAATTAATTAATTAATTAATTAATACACACACACACACTAACACATGAATTGAAAAACAATAATGACCTCGCGTAATTAATTAATTAATTAATTAATACACACACATACATACACATACATACATACATACATATTGTGTGTCTGTATCCTCGTGGCTTATATTTTACAAGTTTGCCATGTCTCGTACCCGTACCCTCATCTATATCGGTCCTCGTGCCCATTTCTATGTAGTTTAGACTACAACCTTATTCAGAGTTAAGTGAGATTATTATAGTTAATATTCGACATGTAAATACTACTATGAACCCAATTATAAAATTTAGAGTCTGAAAATACAAACCGGTAGATTTGATCT
>BQKN01000786.1:104777-129959 GCA_022839385.1 Asparagus kiusianus
AATTATAAAATTTAGAGTCTGAAAATACAAACCGGTAGATTTGATCTGCTACACATACACTACTTAGAAATAAAATTTCATCGAAATAATATTAATAGTAGTCTAGCTCAACTTGCCTTATTTATAGAGAAAATGAAAGAAGAACGAAATCGTAAACCAACTCTAATCCTAACAAAATAGAAAGACAATCTTATCAAATTCTAATAAAAAAGAAGATAACATCAAAATCGAAGTACAAAAAATCCTAACAAAAATAACAAATTACATTAAATAAAATCAAATTTTAACAAAAAAAATATAACATCCTAACTTCACAAGTTAACGGTCTATGAAGACTTGTACCTACAACAAACCTACCATAGTATTCACCCTCAAATTTTATAGTAGGAGAGCATACTTATTATTTTGACTGATAGGAAGTATTTTTTTTCAAATTGCAAGGTCTTCAAAATTAACTCCAAAATTCAAAATCGAATAGGTGGTGGCAGATCTCGTGTAAAAAAGTCTAAATTCGAATTACATTGGACGAAAGTATCTTGAACCTCATTTCAATCTAATGTGACTCAAGCTCTGAATCAATGTACTACTTTGCTTTAAGCTCCTCCTCCTACTTCTTACTCTAATTTGGACTTTAATCCTGGTTCAAGTTTAGACTTTAATCTTTGCGTCTTCCATCTCGACTTAAGATCTATGTCCATATATAATTAATTAATTATGACGGTGAGGATAGCAAAAATGGTGGCAAGCATGTTCCATCTCGATGATGGCGGTCCGCAAAACCAGTTCCGTCCAAAGGAAGACAGCACAAGAAGAAACACTAGGAAACCCAAGCAAAGAGTAGAAAAAGAAGAATGGGAAAAATCAATATTTTGCCCATAATTAAAAAAATTCTAAAGTTCGCAGTTTATAAAGAAGAGAACCAAAGCAAAGAAAATAAAGAAATAATGAATTCACACGTACTTGAAATAAAAGAGTTGTTCACTTATTCAAAAGAAAGAAGAATTAAAATGAAGCAACTCAAATCTTTACATATATTGTGGTGGGCAAGTGCAAGAGAGTTCATGCACTTCAATGTACCAAAGTCTTATAGGCAGACAGCCCATGCTTGCATTTGTTATGAATTGACAAGTGCAAGAGAGGTTTATTCTTGTAAGTTTGAAATAAAGAGGATGGACAAGTTCTGTGAGGAAGCAATAAATCAAGATTGTCAAAGGCACGGTAAAGAAGTTGGGTTATGATAGATTTTAGAAAGGGATCAAGATTGTCAAAGGCACAGTATAGAAGTTGGGTTATGATAGATTTTAGAAGGGGATGATCCTCTCACATGAATAGTGTTAGGTAAGTCATTGTTCATGCATGAACAACTAATAAGAGAATTTGTGTCAAGGCTCTTCTGGGAGGATTTGGTTCATATGGTTTTTCTATTTGATTGATTGATTTGAGGTATGGGGAGAGTTAGATCTAAATGTTAAATAACTACAACAACAAAGTTTTGACCTTAAATTTTTAGGGTCGACTACATGAATCATATTCTTCCATGTAGTTGCACTTTGGGTCATCTCCTCTGTCAAATTAGCTATTATTATATCCTCATTAATTACTTCCACCAAGTTATTTTAGGTCGATCCATAGGTCTATTTGCCCTAATGACTATAATATTATTACTTTTCCTAATCGATATAGTAAGAAGTAAACCATCTCAACTGATTCTCCCATTTTATAGTTAAAGCAATCACAAATCTTCTATAGATGCGCTCATTTCTTATTCTAACTTTTAGCGTTTACTAACAAGATCACCGTAACAATCTCATTTTAGCTACAATCAATTGTTCACAAATTTTTTTTTCTCTTAACATTCTAGTCTATGAAATATTATTGGTCTTATAATTGTTCTATGGAATTTTCACTTCAATTTCATAGGCATTCTAGATCACATAGAACTTCAGATGCACTCCTACAGTTTAAACATCCTGATTTGATTCCAAGAACAACATCATAATCTCACCATCATAATTCTAAATAATGAAATTTATTACATTAAGATATTTCTTGACCACCAGTATATTCTGTATGCTCTTTTCTCTTTGCAATTTCACAAAATGCATTCTATTTTAGTTCTACTAATTCTAAATCCTTTAATTTTGAGAGCTTGCCCAGACCTTTCTATTTTAGAAAGTACATCATTTCTAGCCTCAATCAATAATACTAAATCATCACCAAATAGCATACACCATAGAACTTCATTCTACATATGTAAGTTGGTCTATAATTAATACAAAAAGGTAAGGGCTTAAGATTGACCCTTAATGCAAATTATTACTTATATCATCAACAAATAACATACAATATATAACTTCATCCTAAATATGTCTAGTCAATTAGTCTATAATTAATTCAAAAAGATAAGGGTTTAAGGATAGCCCTTGATGTATACCTATGATAATAGGAAATGGTTTGTCTTTCCTTCATTTGTTATCACTCTAGTTGTAGCTATATTACATATATCTTTAATCACATCAATAATTATACTCAATTTGTGCTTCTTTCTAGAGCTCTTCGCAGTATATTCCAAGGAACTCTATCATGAGCTTTTCTAATAGCAATGAAAACCATATATGAATCTCTTTCTTCTCCTTATATCTCCATTGATCGTCTCAATATATAAATAGTTTTATGATTGATCTCCCGGGCATAAAAAAAAATTTGGTGTTAGATACACTTGTCTCCCTTTTTTGGTCTTTTTGCAATCAACCACTCCCAAAATTTTATTGTATGGTTCATGAGTTTAATACCATGATAGTTTAAATAATTCGCAGTATATCTCCTTTATTCTTTTATATATGTACCAATGTGCTAATCCTGCATGACACATTTTCTTCGTTGAATTAACTAATAAATGAAAATACACGATAATTTTTAGGCCTTACACCTTGGACAACTCACATGCTTGCACCTTATATGCACACAAACACATATTTCTTAATCATAAACTGGAATCCAATAATTTCATAAACCAATATCTATCTCCAAATGAGGACTAATACGTTGTATCTATGTACATGATAACTCTAAGGGTACATTTCACTACACTAGTTCTCTAACTTTTTTACACCGCCTTCAAGTTGCATGTATAGCAATCATTTCCAGCTTGTTACATAAAAGTTAATAACTCTTATGACCATCCAAACTAACAAAAGAAGTGGCAACCTTCATGGCGTACACCAAGTAGAGGTTTTGTTCTCAATTCTCAACAACTTTATAAACAACAACATCATTCAAAGCTTTGGTAAAAGAAACTGGTCAAGCACTAGTAACTGACAGTAATTTAAAGATCCTAAAGATGATATCTTTGGTCTCAAACAGACATATCATCAGAGTCTAATCTAGAAGACTGAGAGTAGGTTCTCTGACATGAAAACAGATAATTGAATTTTCATCTTAAAGACAAACAACAGTAGCTTTGTCATGGTGACAAACAATAGAATCTCCATCATGAAGAATAAATACAATAAAATCTAGGATACAGAGCCAAAAAAAGGATCTCCGATAATGAGACGATCAATAGAATATTTATCCTGGAGACGAAAAAAAAGAATCTCTGCTCTGGAGACTGCATGATCCATGAAAACAACACATACAAAGAAACTAGGATCTGTGTAATGAACATAGACTGTATGTTTAGACCACTTTAAGGCCAAGAGGTTAATGCATTAGCATTGAAGCCAGATAAAAGTAAATACAACATCCATCCAATGTATTAAATATCAAAAATATCAAAAATATCGGATGGCCAAATACCATATCGGATTGCGAAAATCAGGGATATATTAGGGTTATGTAAAAATATTGGGGTATCATATCGGATAATGTTTATATGTAACATAACATTGTAATATATAACCAAAACATATTTGATGTATTCTAAACATAAAAAATTACATCATGAATAATGATATATGACGTTTAGAGACATTAGATACAAGTATAGGTCTGAGAGAGAGAGAGAAGACATGAACAGAGGAGAGAGAGGAAGACAGAGAGAGAAGGGAGAGAGAAATTGAGAGAGGAAAGAGGAAGAGAGACAGAGGGATCTGAGGAGCTGAGAGTGAGAGAGAGGAGAACTGGGGAAGAGAAAGAGAGTGGAGAGAGATTTATACCTGAGATCTCCTAGTGTTTTTGAACTCCTAGTGTTTTTGAACTGGAGTACCGAACGAAGAGGGAGGAGAAAATGAGATTGACTAGGGATTTAAGATATTTGGGTTTGGGGATTTATTACGTTTCCGGGTCCGGTGGGAACCAAACCCAAACGCAAACTCAATAATCATTTTTATTTGGATATTAGCCAATATCGGCTGATATTTCCTTAATGAAATATCGGCCGATATTTCCGATATATCAGAAAAAAGTGGTAAAAATCGGAAAACGATATTTGTTCATATATATTGTATTGTAAGGGCATCAAAACAGATATATCGGCTGATATTTAATACAATGCAGCCATCAAAACGTTTACAGCTTCTTAATGTTAAATCTCAAAAAAAGATTTTGACAACAATGTGATGCAATGTCCCGTCAGTATGAGTTTCATCATGCAGCAGTACACCCAGCTATAAGATTTTAACAACTTTAAACATATCGGAAAAATACAATCAGCTTATAAATTAATTTCACCTAAACTAAAAGAGAAAGGGGCGTCTGAGAAGATAAAAAGTAAAGTCTGAATTTAGAGAAGAAAGAATATGTCGAATTATATCAGGAAAATAAAAGATGGTGAACAATATCCAGTTGTAATGCTTGAGTCCTAGCATACAGACACCAATCAGAACAACAGTCAATGATGAATGGAAGTTTATGATAGATATTCCATAAAATATGCATTGCAAAGCAGAACGAACATAAGGAGAAATCAACATGACCAAGTTGGTTACCTTCATAACTACAATTTCGAAGCAGTGCACTGACCACTTGGCGAGTAGAATCATCACTCTCCACAAGTAGAACCTTGAGTGTTCTAACAGGAAGAATCTTCTCCCAAAGAACAACAGGGCCAGGTGGCAGCAGCTGCTGCTGTTTCTGTTGCTTCTGAAGACTAGCCTGAAGAGACGCAGCAGGAACAGCTCCTTCATTGATTCTCGACTCATCTTCCTCTGACAGACCCTGACCCTCTCCTACTATGCCATTCCTAACTTCTTTGTACTCCTTGTGTGTGTCATTGTTGAGTTCCGCCACACCCTTGTTTCGAGCCCCATTGGGGCTCACTTGATGGGCACTACCTCTCATCAACCAGATTCAAAGAGACCTACAATGTGGAAAACAGTAGAACGAACATGCGATAGTCCTTCGTTAATCCAACTGGAGGCCGGGCTCATTCTGTTGTCTTCAAGAGAACCAACTTTGTGCTTACCCTACATTGGAGAACAAAGAAGCAGGGAACAAACATCATTAAGACAATATATGATATGGCTGAAGTAATTATTATTCAACTGTTCCACCCCTAGAGAACATCTCTGCTTCTTGAGGATAGAATAATGACCCTAACAAAATAACAGGACAACATTGAATTACCTCTCAAATCAACAGGAATATGGACTATAAGCTCGATCAGCAGGGAATGATGAAGAAATCAGCAGTGTCCTTCAATTGAAAACCCTGAATCTCCTCAAAACCTTAGAAGCAAGAAATTACAACTAAAAAAAATCAGAAATACGAACAAGTCCATCAAAACAAGAACAGAAGCCTACGGAAAATCTTCAATTAAGAAAACTAATACAGAAGATAATCTTCTAGAAAAAAACACAAACAATAGGAACAAAGGGCTTAAACATAGAGCACACAGTCAAACTACAATCCATTACTAATGAGTAACAGAAAAAAACACTCCTTTTCCCCCAACTTTGATCAAATAAACAGTCTAAGATCCAACAAAACTATCCAAGCGATTCAAGCACCAAAAACATAAACCAAAATAGCACAAAAAAAGTACAAAATCAACCCAAAAACTCAAAACTTCTCTACAACAAATAATCATAAATAAAAAGAAAGAAATGATAATATCAATTACTTAAAATAAAAAAATAAAAAACTTCCAAGAATCCATACCTCCTCGATCCGAGCTGATTCAGGCCGAACAGAGCAAGAACCCCCTTGGATCTAAGCTGTAATCCGATCACAGGTTCAAATCCAAGCAACAGAAAGCAAGAAGAAGAAGAAGAAGAAAGAAAGAAAGAAAGAGAGAATTTTTTTCTCTATAAAAACTGTAATTTTTTCAATAATCTCAAGTTGGGTGGAAATAGCTTGAGCCCAAAAAACCCCATTTGATCTTCACCTCAACTTGGCTGCCGGTGAAAAAGCTAGGGAAAAGATACCAAGGGGGCGAAGGCGAGAGATATTAGGGTCGTGCGGATGACGTGGCACAAGGGAAGGCCAGGACGAGTCCACGGCGGACAGGGATCGGGACGCGTGGCGCCGCATCAAGGGGCCGAGCTGGACAAAATCAAAAGCCAGCAGCTCGCTAGGGGCGAGAGGATCCTACAGGATCCGCGAGATCCGGCTCTGGACAAGTGGCGACTTCGGGAGGGGGAACTGATTGAGGTGGACGGTCGAGATTTGTTGCGGGTACGTCACTGTCGGTCGTAACGGAAAGCCGTCAGAGTACGGACGGAGACGGTAACGGTGTCGAGATCGCAACGGAGGCCGTAACGGAGGGTTGACGCAGGCTGGGTGTACGGGTGGGCGGAGTTTCGGGGAGATGATCCCGCGGTTTGCCCCGGAAAATCTAATTTGGGTGGAATATTCTCCCGAATATTTTTATTTTCCAATTGTAATAGAAAAATTTTCTGAATTAAGGTTAATCTCATAATATTTCTCTTTTTTCAGTAAATTTTATGTGTGCTTTAATGGGACTGTATGGTTAGAGGGAAATAGAGAGCAATCGGATTTATAAATATATCTTTTGGTTTACAATTTTGTAAATAGAAAAAGTAAATGAACTTGCATTTTCTAAAAAAAACTTGCAACAAATGCTACAGTCAATTTTATGGTAGGAAAAGATACGAGATTCAAAATAAGAAATTAAAAAATAAATATAAATTCCACATTATCAAAAAAATCTTTTTAAATCTAAATAGAAAACTACATCAACCAAAAGTTTTCTTATATGCAAAATTTTGCAACTTTATTTTTAGAGAAAAATGTGTCCAGACCCCAAAAACAGAAACTTCATGTGACAAGGCCCCTCATAATTTTCCTCATGTGGATCAGCCCCTTGAAGTGTGACACTTTGTACTGCAGCCCCTTTTTATTAATTATCACATGCCAGCTAAGCTAAAATTCCCAAACTATCCTTATTCTCTCTCCTCAATCTCTCTGACCCAGCACTCACATCATCTCTCTCTCTCTCTCTCATCTCCTCTCTCTCTCTCTCTCTCTCTCTCTCTCTCTCTCTCTCTCATCTCCTCTCTCTTTCTCTCTCTCACCTCTCTCTAAAACTAAGAGCTTTCTTAAGCTCGTCGTCCTGACCGAGACGCACAGAGCATTAATCTATTAGTTAGAAGAAGAAAAGAAAAAAAAAGAAAAAAGAAAGGTAATGAGAAGTAGAGTAAAAGGGGAATGAAGAGAAATGCCGTAATTAAGAAAGAACGAAAATGTGTATTAATGTATCTCTATGAATGAAATTGCCACAGTGTCGCCGAGCGATATTCGAAGCAATATAACGAGAGGTAGAAAATGAGCTCAAATGAAAGGAAGATACCGTGTGATAGATAATATAAAGGGCTACACACCGGCGCAGACGGTAGTGAAAACGGAGACCGGAGGTGGCCGTAAAACACGCGCGAAGTCGGCACGGCGCTGCTGTTTTCTGCTCGCTGCTGCCGCCGAACGATGTTTCGGATGTTACCGAGAAATATAGAGAATGAGTTAGAGCATAATATAAATTGGAGGTGATAGGCAACATGTAGGGCTACTCACCAAAGAAGAAATCGGCAGAAACAGAGATTGGAGACGATCAGAAAGTGCGTGCGAAGTCGGCACAAAACTATAGTTTTCTGCAATGCAATTTCTCGCCGTTCGGGTTTGTTCTTACTGTTTAGAGTTTTTTGCCGCTATCCGGGCTTACCCGAGGTGGGAGGAGGTTGTCGGGGTCGTCGGGGTGTCTCGATGGGCTCCGTCAGAGGTAGGAGGAGCTTTTCTCCGTTCCCAAGAGCCTAGAACTAAGATAAATTATAGCTAGAACTAGCTAGAACTAGCAAGATAGAAGCTAGAACTGGGGGTATACAAGCTAGAACTAGGGGAATAGAAGCTAGAACTAACGTAGAATAAAGAACTAGCAAGTGTGCATGTAAAAACCCCTTGTTGGGTTTAGAACTAGCAAGATAGAAGGTAGAACTGGGGGTATACAAGCTAGAACTAGGGGAATAGAAGCTAGAACTAACGTAGAATAAAGAACTAGCAAGTGTGCATGTAAAAAATCCTTATTGGGTTTAGAACTAGCAAGATAGAAGCTAGAACTGGGGGTATACAAGCTAGAACTAGGGGAATAGAAGCTAGAACTAACGTAGAAGAAAGAACTAGCAAGTGTGCATGTAAAAACCCTTTTTGGGTTTAGAACTAGCAAGATAGAAGCTAGAACTGGGGGTATACAAGCTAGAACTAGGAGAATAGAAGCTAGAACTAACATAGAAGAAAGAACTAGCAAGTGTGCATGTAAAAAACCCTTGTTGGGTTTAGAACTAGCAAGATAGAAGCTAGAACTGGGGGTATACAAGCTAGAACTAGGGGAATAGAAGCTAGAACTAACGTAGAAGAAAGAACTAGCAAGTGTGTATATAAAAAACCCTTGTTGGGTTTAGAACTAGCAAGATAGAAGCTAGAACTATGGGTATACAAGCTAGAACTAGGGGAATAGAAGCTAGAACTAACGTAGAAGAAAGAAGCTACTAGCTCTAATTCATCTTAGTTCTAGGCTCTTGAGAACGGAGAAAAGCTCCTCCTACCTCCGACGGAGCCCATCGAGACACTCCGACGACCTCGGCAACCTCCTCCCACCTCCGGTAAGCCCGGACAACGGTGAAAATCTCCGAACAGCGAAGAACAAACCCGAATGGCGAGAAATTACACTGCAGAAAACTATAGTTTTGTGCCGACTTCGCACGCACTTTCTGATCGCCTCCAATCTCCGTTTTCGCCGATTTCTCTTTGGTGAGTATCCCTACATGTTGCCTATCACCTCCAATTTGTATCACGCTCTAACTCATTCTCTATCTCTCTCGGTAACATCCGAAACATCGCTCGACGGCAGCAGCGAGCAGAAAACAGCAGCGCCGTGCCGACTTCGCGCGTGTTTTACGGCCACCTCCGGTCTCCATTTTTACTACCGTCTGCGCCGGTGTGTAGCCTTTATATTATCTATCACACGGTATCTTCCTTTCGTTTGGGATCATTTTTACCTCTCGTTATATTGCTTCGAATATCGCTCGGCGGCACCGTGGCAATTTCATTCATAGAGATACATTAATACACATTTTCGTTCTTTCTTAATTACGACATTTCTCTTCATTCCCCTTCTACTCTACTTCTCCTTACCTTTCTTTTTTCTTTTTTTTTCTTTTCTTCTTCTAGCTAATAGATTAATGCTCTGTGCATCTCGGCCAGGACGACAAGCTTAAGAAAGCTCTTAGTTTTAGAGAGAGGTGAGAGAGAGAGAGAGAGAGAGAGAGGAGATGAGAGAGAGAGAGAGATGAGATGAGAGAGAGAGATGATGTGAGTGCTGGATCAGAGAGATTGAGGAGAGAGGATAAGGATAGTTTGGGAATTTTAGCTTAGCTGGCATGTGATAATAATAAAAAGGGGCTGCAGTACAAAGTGTCACACTTCAAGTGGCTGATCCACATGGGAAAAATTATGAGGGGCCTTGTCATATGAAGTTTCTGCTTTTGGGGCCTGGACACATTTTTCCCTTATTTTTAACCAAACACTGACTTTTCATTGCAAATATATATCCTAGAATATAATCACAAACATATAATGGTGAATTTATAGCAACAAACCAAACAACCCTAAATCTAATGGAAATGTTTCTATAAATAAAAGAAAAAGTTCTAATCTTGTACATATTTATCGGGTTTAGAGATAAAATTTACAGTGACGGATAAAGTTTGCTTGCTTTATTCAGTATATCTACATACGTATTCTACACAAGATTAGTCTCACAGTGATTTTGTAATTTAAAAATGTTCTTAATATTGTTGGGATATACTCTATGTGTAATAATTAAAATAAATTTTGCGTATAATTTATATTCTTTTTTAATTATTACATTTTTATTTCTTCCAAGGCTTAGGATGCACCCCATTGCCACAATTTTGGTGTGACTAATAAAAAATGAATAATAGTACCGAAAAAATGATAAATGAGTAGAGATTTACAGCAATGCCTTGAACAGAAAGTATTATATGGACCTGCATGGGCCACCGAAAAAACCTGTCATGCCCCGCTTCCCAAAATACCAAGGAATCAGAACGCGAGCAAGCCCGCGACGTATTAGACTGAGAAGAAATAAGTGCTAGACCCTTTTTTTTCTCAATCTAATACGCTAAGCGTCAAGCAATATAAAGCGAAGGCACAAATCCCCGATCACAGTAGCGAGAATATAATAAACAACTCAGAACAGAAAGATCCATATCACAAATAAAATATCATCCCAGACATAATATTCGGGTCAACATGCCATTATACAAAACTATCCAACTGAATACTGGAGAGATATAATAATACATCAATCAGGAGGAAATGAAAAGTGCTATAAAAGTAAACTAAGGACCAACATCTGATAAAAGAGAAGACTAAGCTTCGGCTTCTTCTTCTGCTCCGTCTTTAAGGCACTCCTGCGGAGAATCCTCTGGCTCCTGTACAACTCCGAACTAAAGATATCCGTCTTCTAAATCTGACGTACAACCCGAGAGAACAGGAGTACGTCAGCGTGTATGGCACATGGCAAGATCCCAAAAGGAAGAATAGAACGGTCGAATAACCAAAGCAATAATAGTAATAACAATAGAAACATGCAACTCAAATACTAATAATCTAAATGTAATTCATTACTAGAACAGAATAATCAGATAATCCAAAATCAATCGGGTAACGAGGTTATGCAGCTAGCGATCAGAATAATCATCCAAGTATAGGGTCAAACAACTAGATGGAATTAATACTTAAAAATCTATAACTCGAGACGTAGTACGTCGAGCGAAATAATCCAAACAAGGAAACCCTCCTGTATATACCATATGTATCGAATTGTAAATAATTAAATATTAATCCTGATCTATGTACGAAGAGAAACACAACTGGCCTACATCTCACAAGAACTCATACCTAGCCAAGAAACGAGGTCATGTAACTAGCCATTCTATAACAGGTCACTGGTCACATCTCACACAAAGCCAACGCTCATATCACCGGATAACTTACTATTCACAAATCCCCTACGTGCATCCAAACCCGCGAAACTGTTCGGTGAGAGGACTACACGCAATCCGATTTCGGCCTGGTTTGAACTCAAGCAAAACTCGGGTGACAAAACGATTTCACTAACCAAGTGCGAAACGGTTCACTTGGCCCAACAAACTAACCCCAGTGCGAAACGGTTCACTGGTTCTAGTCTGGAAGATACATCAACAGTCTTATCCGATCACATGAATATTAACTTCCCCATCCCAACTCTTCTCGTTTTCTAAGTCAACATACACACAGGTTTCTAAATCTTAAACAGGACACACCAGGCCACAGTAGTCATGAATTTCTAACGGTTCTCAAGCATAACAAAGAGTAAAAAATACAACTAATCATATACAACAAGATCATAACATATCACATAATTAAAATTAAGAAACATAAATCATGAAAAATCCATAATAATCCTTTTTCTAAAATAAATCCTTAAAAATTATTTATAAATGTTCTAAAATAATTCCTTTTGTAAAACTCTCTTAAATTATTGAAATTATTCTAAATTGATACTTATTCTAAAATAAATTCTTTTAAATTATTTATAATTATTCTAAAATAATTCTTTTGTCAAATAAATTCTATTAATTTATTATAATTTTTTTAAAATGATTCTTTCACCAAAATAATTTATAATTATTCTAAAATAATTATTTTGTCAAATAAATTCTTTAAGATTATAAATAAATCTAAAATAATTTTAGTTTATTTTATCTTTACAGTATCTATTATCATAATATTATTTTTAGTACTTTTCAATATCATTCGTCAAATAAATCTGTGCAGGTCATCACAGTATATGTATTACAACGTGAATGGTCATACGTTATTGTTCACAGTCCATTACGTCCACAACAGTTCTATAGTTCTCAGTCCAATATGTTCACGACAGTTCTATATTTGTAACGAGTAATTATTCGGGTAACGAGTTCGTATGCATAATTAATCTGTGATCAATCTAAAATTGTACTCAGTAAGAATAGGGATCTTGAAAGCAACTAATTAATTCAGAGCGGTCTAAGAATTAAATGATAAGTCAAAAGAGTATCGGGATCTTGCACATAAATAATCTACGACAAATATAAGAATTGGAATGAAACTAAATGAGGATCAGGATCTTGCCTTGGGTTTTGTCGATCGAATCGACGTTGACGGTGCGGGTCGAATCTGACGTGGGTCTGAAGAACGTCGGTCGGAACTCCGACGAGGGCTGTGGGATCTCGGCGACGGGGCAGCGGCTCGAGCAGCGACGGGTACGACGGGGCAGCGGCTCGCTGCTGGGTGGAGGAGGCTGCTCGATGGCGAGCGGCGGGTCGGCAGATCTGGACGGCGAGATCTGACGGGGACGAAGCAGCGGGGGCTGAGCTGATGGCCGAGGTGGAGGAGCTCGAGCGGCGAGCTGGGTGCAGCGGGGTTCAGGAGGAGGGGAGGCGAGTGGCTGAGCGTTGAGTGGAGGAGGCCGGAGGTCTACGGCGGGCTGGTTGAGGAGGGCTGTAGTGGAGTTCAGGGGCTGGCTGTTTGGGACAGCGGGAGAGAGGGTGGAGGTGCAGGCAGCGGCGGACTGGCTCAGGCGGAGCTGGAGGCGGACTAGTGACGTCGCCGGAGGGAGCTCAGGGGCAGCGCGGCGATGGAGAGGTGGAAGAGGAGAGTTGGTTCGGGAGGTGGTGCTGGAGATGGTGTTGGTGAGCGGATGGAGCTAGAGAAGAGATGATGGAGTTGAAGGTGGAGGTGATGAAGTGATGATGATGGAGAGAGATGAAGTGGATGAAGAGTGAGAGAAATATAAAGAGGGGAATGACGTAACTCAGAGAGAGAGAGAGAGAGAGAGAATGAAACAGAGATTAAGAAAGAGAGAGTGAGCTGGAGTGAGAGAGAGAGAGAGAGTGAGGGAGACAGGAGAGAGAGACAGGGGTTGGTGGAAGAGCTTCCTCGTGGGCGGCTTGAGGCTGCGTGCATTTGTCAAAAGAAGTGGACGGGTCTAAGAACGAGGGGGAAGAAAATGGAAGAGAGAGATTGAGCGTACGAAGATATAAATAAAGAGGAGAATCTCGTGTGTGTGATTAAAATAAAAAAAATAGAGTGGGATTCAGCATGCAGAGATGGGGAACATGAGTGATATTCACCTATGTGTGCATTTTAAAAAGATATGGAGGCCAACGTGGTGGATAGGAGATAATCAGTGAGTGTAATAATAGGTAAAATACAGTAGTATATGAAATGATACAAATACAAGTTATAACACGAGATGCGTGGTGTATGATACAGCTATATAATAATAATAATAATCATCATCATCATCATCATGAATAACCAAATATTAATTTAAAAATCTTTACTGTAAATATTAAATTTATAATTATCAAAAAATAAATATAAAACTAGATTTTTAAATCATAGAAAATTCTAGAAAATTGGAAAATACAAATACTCTTTTAAAAATAATAATTTAATATTTAAAATACCAGAAAAATTATTTAAACCAATATCGAAAATTCACGGTCCTTACAGAGACCCTTGTTTCCAGCCTATAAAAGCCTAGTTTTTTAGGGTTTCGGAAGGTGTGCAGAGAGAGGGAGGAAAGTCGGCTGAGAGAGAGGTGGCTGTCTCCAGTTTTGCGCAGAAGGGAAGAAAAGCGGCTGCAACAGTGCAAAAGAACAGAGACTCCTTTATTTGGCGGCGTGCAAGGCTTTGGCAGGGTCTTGGGGTGCGTGCAATAGGAGAAATAGATGTTTTTTTTGGCTGTTTTGAGAGCCTTTTTGTGAGAGATTGGAGAGTTAATTTGAGGGTTTAGTTTGTGAGATTGTAAACCCGTTTGTATTCTCCTTCTAATAGTAGATCCCCCTCCTTGCCCCGTGGACGTAGGCAGTTTGCCGAACCACGTAAAATTGGTTGTTTGAGTTTGTGGCCATTGTAATAATTTTTAGGATCCTCGGCGCGCAGTCCTAGAGCTGATGAGAGGAAGAGCTAATATCCCACTTTGATGGGATATTAGGCTTTACATTCTTGTTCTCTTTGAGAAACAAGAATTCTTATTGATCTTTCTCACTTATTGTGCACCAGAAACTCTGCCGAAATTTTCGATGCACATAACAAGTGGTATCAGAGTCCAGATTCTAGATCTAGGGTTTGGTTGGAGGAGTAGATCAATTTGGAGGCTCGTCTAAGGCTTCGTTTGGTGATAAAGGTGGGATCTTTTGATAAAGACTCTATCTTTTTAGTTTTGGATCTATTCTTCGTTCGTTGGTGCGTTGAGAAAGATGTCGGGGAAAGAAGGTGCTTCGGGTGTCGAGGGTGGTGCTTCTGGCGCGAAGACCATTCAGAGTTTGAATATCCACTCTGTGAAGATAGATGTGGAGAAATTTAATGGCACAAACAACTTTGGATTATGGAGATGCGAGGTTTTGGATACGCTGAACGCGCAGAATTTGGAGGATACATTGGAGTTAGATGGCAAGCCAGATGACATTGAAGAGAATGTTTGGATGAAGATGAATCGAATGGCGTGTGGTGTGATTAGGTCTTGTTTGACTCAAGATCTAAAATATGATGTGATGAATAAGACTTCTGCGAAGAAGATTTGGAAGATTCTCGAAAGCAAGTATCTGACAAAGAGTGTTGAGAACCGCTTGCATTTGAAGAGGAGACTTTATCGTTTCCAGTTGAAGAATGGAACCTCAATTAGTGATCACATGAACACCTACACAAAGCTTCTTATGGATTTGGTGAATGTGGATGTCATAATCGAAGATGAGGATAATACGTTGCTATTGCTGAGTTCCTTGCCCGACGAGGAATATGAGACCTTAGTTCTTATTCTGATTAATGGGAAGGCATCACTTTCATATAGTGAGGTCACTGCTGCACTTGTGAATTATCAGCTTTGAAAGAAGGATAAGGAGGCTTCAGTTGAGCCGGTAGCAGAGGCGTTAGTCGCAAGAGGGAAGAATCAGAACCGAAAGAATTGGAAGTCACGGTCTAGAGTAGAGCATCATACAATTAGAAAAGATCAGTGTGCTTGGTGCAAGGAGACTGGTCATTGGAAGAAAGACTGCCCAAAGCTCGACGAATGAATAAAGAATAAGCAGAAGGGAAAAGGGAAGCAACCATCATCAGAAACAAACATCGTATCGGATGGTAATAATTCCGACTCTTCTATTTATTCGCTTTCTATCAGTCCTACAGATAGCTATTCGGAGGAATCTGAATGGATGTTGGATAGTGGTGCGACCTATCATGTGTGCCCTAGAAGGGAATGGTTCTCCAGTTTTGAGAAGCTGGATAGTGGTGTGGTGTACATGGCTGATAACCGTACATGCCAGATCCTTAGGATAGGAAGAATTCGCATAAAAATGTTTGATGGGACTGTTAGGGAGTTAAATGATGTGAGATATGTTCCTTCTTTGAGGAAGAACTTGATCTCGATTGGTGCTTTGGTTGGAGAGGGTCTGAATATTCGAATTGAGGACATGGTTCTCAAGATTATTGAAGACTCTCGGATTGTGATGAAGGGCGTCAGGAGGAATAACTTGTATTACTTGACTGGAGGTATAGTGGCAGGTGGAGAACTGGCGACTTCTATTGATTCGACTAGACTGTGGCATTTGGGGCTTGGCCATTCCAGTATTGATTCCTCGCATAGATTGAAAGAGGGTGCGAAGACCTGCAGTTTGAAGTCCAGTGAACATGTTAAAGTGAGCAAGAAGACCGAGGTGAAGTTTGGCACATCTATTCACCGTGCTAAGAGTCGTTCTAGAGGAGTTCACGTGGATGTTTGGGGACCTTCCAAGGGAGCATCATTGGGAGGTAATAGAAGTTTGGTTTCCTTTGTTGGTGGTTGTTCTAGGCGTGTTTGGGTTGCAACTAAACCCCCTTTAGAGAAAGTCCTAGTAGTATCTAACAGATTGAAGAAGTGTGTGATAGACAGAAAGGTGAAGGTACTCCATTCTGGTGGGAGGTACAAGATGGACCTATTTCTGTATTGGAGCCAAGCTCACGGCATTTCGAGGCACTTCGTTGGAAAGGAAATCTTGTGGCAACTAGATAGAGTGACAAATTTGGAGAACCGTGCCTTGTTGGAGGAGGATCGGTGTTTGTGGTCTAGCAATGGTTTGCAGAAGAGGCTCTGGACTGAGGCTTCGACATATTTGAGTCATCCTATTAAAGAGTTATCAACTGTTGTGATTGGAGGTAAAACTCCATTGGAAGATAGGTCTAGTAGTGTCACTATGGTTGAGCCTTCGATGAGGAAGCCAATTGACTCTCAGCAGGTGGAGAGTTTTGAACAGACCTTAGAGGTATTACAGCGGGTGGAGATTGATGCTACTCCACATTGGGTGGGGATTTTCCCACATACTCCAGGTCATTCTGCATTGGTTGGGATTCCAGCTGAGGTGACACAGCGTGGGAGTCATTTGGATTTGGATGCGGATGATGAGTTGGGTTTTGATTCGAGTGCAGCTGATAGATGTAGTTTGGATATGACCATTGGTTCACTTTAGGTGGAGGTGTTTAAGGTCATTGGAGGTGCTATCAGCCACAAAGTTGATAATATTGGAGAAGGGTTGCGAACTCTTCTATTGGATTGAGGTCGTTCGCGACCATTTAGGTAAACTACGTTCGGCTTGATTCCTTGGGCAAGAGGATACGTAGGCAGTCTTTATGATGCAGCCGGGTTGGATTATTTGATGGGGGTGAGACCAATTTGATGAGTAGATACCGACGTTTGGGAGAGTGTTCGCACTCCCGTTTGGGTCTCGACTTGTTGTGGATGGAGTCCGTTGTCATGAGTCCGTTACCATGGCATACTGGACGCAACAAGTGAGGCATTTTGATTTGGTTGGTGTCGGCTCAGTTTTGAGAAAACTTTACCGAGGTGGAGAATTGTTGGAGGCATGCTTGTGGGGGCCACACGAGTACAGTAAGCTACCATGTAAAGTGATAAGAGGCTAAGGCTTTTTTGAAAACCACGTGAAGAGATGCTTGTGGGGGCCACAAGCTTTGGAGAATTGAAAATTGTCCAGCGGTTCCACCTTGAAAATCAGGCCCACCCGACTATGTTTTCTTTCCGCATGAGGAGACCCTTGTTTCCAGCCTATAAAAGCCTAGTTTTTTAGGGTTTCGGAAGGTGTGCAGAGAGAGGGAGGAAAGTCGGCTGAGAGAGAGGTGGATGTCTCGGGTTTTGCGCAGAAGGGAAGAAAAGCGGCTGCAGCAGTGCAAAAGAACAGAGACTCCTTTATTTGGCGGCGTGCAAGGCTTTGGCAGGGTCTTGGGGTGCGTGCAATAGGAGAAATAGATGTTTTTTTGGCTGTTTTGAGAGAGCATTTTTGTGAGAGATTGGAGAGTTAATTTGAGGGTTTAGTTTGTGAGATTGTAAACCCGTTTGTATTCTCCTTCTAATAGTAGATCTCCCCCTCCTTGCCCCGTGGACGTAGGCAGTTTGCCGAACCACGTAAAATTAGTTGTTTGAGTTTGTGGCCATTGTAATAGTTTTTAGGATCCCTCGACGCGCAGTCCTAGAGTTGATGAGAGGAAGAGCTAATATCCCACTTTGATGGGATATTAGGCTTCAGATTCTTGTTCCCTTTGAGAAACAAGAATTCTTATTGATCTTTCTCACTTATTGTGCACCAGAAACTCTGCCGAAATTTTCGCTGCGCACAACAATATGTAACATCTAGAACGTTCGCTCCTATGATATTTTCAATTGAAAACTAAAGACGCTTAGTAAGGTGCCATCTGGAAAGATCCACGAAAGCTTTGATATAATTTAATATTGGCTAACTTATTAAGCCTTTGCTTAGATACAACACACCAATACAACTTATTAATTAAGCTATGATATTTTCATTGGTCCAAATGTTGAGCATCTTGTTGCTTGTTGACTTAAAATAAGCTTATTGGGTGTCATTGTTACAACGCTCCCAACATGCAAGCTATATTTCCAACCGTCAAGGGAATCTAAATCCTAGGGGTCAATAAACTATCCACATAATATCCAAGTTTTTCCTAAGGTGTTTGGACGTTGCTTTCTTGGTCTAGCAACTATCAAGGGTCATTCTTTTGATACGCGGATGCTGTTAATACACAAGTAAATGAGAGATAATGTGTTTCTACACAAGTACTTTTACTTAACTAGTTGAGATGCACATGTAATGTACGTGGTTAAATATCATGATTATTTAAATTGATAAAATAGAATAAAAATAAAAAAGGAAAACAAAGTTTTTTAGGGGGATTGATCATCAACTCAATAATCTCTCTTTCAAATAAAATATTATCATTGTTTCCTTCAACCTAAATTGTGGCCACGTGATCTACTATTTATGAGTTATAAACACATTAATCTAGTATAACATCTCCATTTATTAGTATCTTGAACTCTTCAAAAGATGGGTGATCATTCAATTTGCAAAGGAATTTTGCATATTAATTTACTTGCAATATGTCCATTAAACTCTTAGATGTGGTTTGAATCATATTCATGTTAGCTTTTAGTTTATGTTTCACTCATATTTATATTATCTAACATTCTCTTTTAATTTTATAGCTCATTCTCTATATCATAGAAGTAAAACAGAAAGTATGAAGAATCATTTTCTTACAAAATCTGAACAGGGAGATTATGATATATTTTGTCATGTGCTCTAAATATTAAAAAAATTCTTTGATACAAGGTCCTTATCAAATATTACCCCAAACGATGTGAATAAAAAATACTATTATAACTCACTTGCCTAGGGCAATTGTATTGTATATAGAATTACATAACTCATCTGGAATATCCATATCTCCTAGTTAGCCAATTGATGACACGCCGTATGTTCACGGGGTTTGGTCCGCTAACCTACGTCCCCGCTCCCCACTCTCGAGGAAAAATCCACTACACACCCGGTTTGGAAGCCGGGACTTCTTTCACATAACGATCTCCACCGAGATCTCACAACCACACAGCCGATCTCCACGAGATCAAGCTCACAATAGTAGCAAATGAAAGAAAAACCCTCTCTTTACATTAACGCTATGGCAAGAAGAGAGATTGCACTAAAGCTTGGGATGTGAACTTTGAAATAGTGAAGAACAAGATTGAAAGTTGAAACTCTTTGAAAACACAAACTTAAACACAAGAGATTTGCAATAATACTTGGGTTACTGAAGTAGTTGGGGTGTTGGGTATTTATAGGAAGAGAATACAACAGCCAAAAACATAAGGAATCAGCAGAAATCCCACAGAAATCGAGAAACGGATTCTATAAAAAAACTAGTCGTTATTGCACCAATCAGTCGACTGACGGGAAGCATCAGTCGACTGATGAGCTGATCGTTGTATATGATTTTCAGCTCATCAGTCGACTAACAATCATTTCAGTCGACTGGTCAGTCAACCAAAATAGAACAGAGACTTCTTGATAATTCCAGACACTTTCATCAGTCGATTGATAACAAGTTATCAGCCTGAAATGATTTTAAAATTGAGTTTCAAAGCTCCGTAAAAAATAGTAAATAAATTCCAAAATTTGTGAAACTTTATAAACAGTTTATAAACATTTTAACAAACTTGTTTAAAAAGGAATTTTACAAAAAGGTCATCATATTTGTGAAAATCACTGTTTTAGCAAAAGTAACTAAATACGAGTTTTTGAAAGTGTGCAAGTGTGTTATCTCATGGGCTTTAAATGTAATCAACTAACTACTTGCCTACATTTAGTACTAAAGAGAAAACAAAATAGCAAATATCTCTCACATATGAGTACATGGCTTGAGTCTTGATATTTGCTCTTGGGTTGATGAAGCTTCTCATGAATATAGTGTTCTTGAAAGCTTTGCTTCATTACTTTGTCTCCACCTCCTTGAATATTATCGTTATAGCTCATTTTATATCCAATCCTCCATGAAAGGTGCTAATGATATATGATCTACAATATAGCTCAATAAACGATTAGCACCAATAATGATGTTTGTAAATCATCATCAAAACAAAGGACCTAACATAAATTACATCTCGTATTTCGATAACAATATGACCAATTTTGCAGGATGGCAATTCAATGAAGACGGTCACATCATGAGCATCCTCAAGGGATTTATCTTAGATATGACATGGATTAATTGTCCAATAAGTTAGTGTCACATTTTCTGGATGGCGAACACCAAGGCTAGGAATTCTTTCTCTTAGCTTTTCCTGACACACTTGTCCACTGCTGGTAATTGTCAAGTAGATCGTGATGGATCTACATTATCTCTCCTTTCGGAGTAGTAAGAGATACCAATCACTTATCTTTCTGACCATGCGGGCTGGTGTTTTTCAGATGCAGTTCTCCCTTAAGAATAGATAATGCCATGGGGGAATGCAACAGGTGGGAAATTCCCGAATTGGACTAATATCATGTTGGTGGATATAATCTTCTGTTCTGACTTTAGCTTGAGCACTTCTGCATCAACCAGAGCTTGTAGGATATCCTTGAAGATGTAGCACCTCTTTGTCGAATGTCCTAACATCCTATGGTAAAGGCAATAGTTTGGATCATCTACCTTCCCCACTTCTGCAAGCTTCTTAACCTCAGGGAGTTTTAGTTTGCCACTCTTCTAATGTAGCTTGAATAGAGAGACCACATGCTCCTCTTTGAAGGAGTATTTGCTTAGGTACTCTTTGCTGACTCGACGCTTTACCCTTGGCAGGTGATGGTCGAGGATTAGCTTCAGTAGTCATAGTATCTTTCCCTTTTGACAAGGAAGATTAGGCTTAACACCATTGCACAGGTTGCTTTTGTTTGCTTTCTTCTTCAGCTTGACCCTGGCAACTATTTCTTGAGCATGTTTGCCTTGGGAGACTAGTTATCTTCAGGAGCGGTGCTCTGCAACTCCTATTTGGGCTAGGAGTTTGGTCTGTAAGTTGTGTTAATAAGTTTCCACCAGTATAGACTGTGTCATACCTGTCGGACATCGTAGAGCCACGCTTCGGAACCTCTCGATAAAGGTTTTGATGGGCTCTCCCTTCTTCTGCTTAGTGACAAGAAGGGTAGGGACAAAGACTTTTGTGTCATCTTCAAAAAATCTTGTCAAAAAGAATCTCTCTAGATCAGCCCACTTATGGATACATAACGCAGGAAGTTTCATGAACCATTCAAAAGCAACCCTTGAGGGTGCCAATAAACAAACGAGTTAGTACGGTGTCGTTTGCTATCACATTCCTAGTCTACGACTTGAAATAATAGATATGTCAGTTTGGTGATCACGTGCCATCAAAAGCTTGTAGGGTCGGGAGTTTGAACTTTGGAGGATAATGAGTTATATCACATTCTGCGGGATAAGGTCTAACAACTCCTTCATCTTGGACCTCGCTTCTATTGGCAGTAGCATTAAGGCATGCTTCCAGTTATTCCATTTTAGTCGACTGAGGATTTTGCTCATTCTCGGCCTCTTTCCCTTCTTCAAAGAAAGATTCTATGTGGTGAGTTTTTTGATCAGAAGTCTTGCTCTCAATCACCTTATTCATCCCCTTTGATGTAACAGGTCAGGATGAAGATGATCCTCCTCTTTGGGAAGATTCACGCCAAGGCGGAAAGTCTATTTTTTGGGACTTGGCCCTGTCTGCGACAATTTGAGCCATCAAGATTTAGAGTTCATTGATGGTCTCCTGCTGTGATTTAAGCATGGCTTGCTGCTCATCAAGTCTCTTCACTAGATCTTCAGGGTTTCCTACTATATG
Source organism: Asparagus kiusianus (assembly GCA_022839385.1). NCBI lineage: Eukaryota > Viridiplantae > Streptophyta > Magnoliopsida > Asparagales > Asparagaceae > Asparagus > Asparagus kiusianus. The sequence continues at coordinate 126,988 of BQKN01000786.1, forward strand.
AGCGGAGCTCTCATATTCTATGAAAGAGCTAGAGGATTGAGACTCTACGATGGCTAAATGTTCATCATCAGAGTTAATTTCTTTAGCTAATCTCCGATAATTGATAGGGGGTATAACCCCCTTTCGAATCCGAATGTGTTGATAGATTCCATCAGACTCACTCAGGATCTCTTTCAAGCTAAGAGACCAGTTTGCTTCTGACTCCTTGGAGCTAGAGTTTGATGACCTCTCTCTACCGATCATATTGGAAGTAACTCCAAGGTATTCATCATCTGAAGTTTTTTTCTTGTGAGAATGTTGTCACTTATTAGACAAGGCAACATTCGTCAGTTGGTTGAACACCGACAGTCTTGATACAGGTGCATAACATTGGCATCCTGAGAGGACCGCAAAAATCAATCGTTCACATTGACATGAATGAGTGACTCGTTGTATCAGTCTTTCTCTCGATATGAACTCTCTCAAATCTATTACAGAGACTCGAGAAGAGTTACTCACTGAATGTGAGGTTTGAATTGGAACCTTCTGTCTACGATTGGACGGGACTGGTTCCTAATGAACATGGATCTTGAATCCCTGTTCGTCTTTTTGAACGTGACAGATCACATCATGCTTTGTATTAGAAACACGAGGTCCGTATAGAGGAGAAAAAACGTAAGGGTCGCGTTTGGCACTTGGAATGTGAAGTTTGCGTTGAACAATTGAAATGTGATGGTCGTGTTTTAGTTGAGTTACGCGTAGTTGACGTTCGCGTTCAACACGGACTTGAGGTTCGTGTTTTAGCTGTGGAACATGCCATTGAGGGTCTCGTTCAGCCTGGCTTTTGCGAGGCTCATGTTTAGGTACATAAACACAAGGCTCACATTCTAGAGTAGAAACGCGAAGCTCAGGGTCGTATTAAGGCTCACAAACACGAAGTTCACATTGGTTAGTTGATCAGCTTTCTCGGAGCTGTGCTCCTTATAGGGATCTTCTCCTTCATCGAGCAGCATTCTTCTGTACCTAATTTGAGGCTTTTATAGCGATATCACCATCTGTATTAATCAAGTTAGTCACAGCAATGGGCCTCTTGTGACCCGATACCTTTTGTTTGGGCACAGGTGTAGGGTTTCTAACTCGGTTGACGAGTTTAGTTGAAACCAGGTCTTCTCCTTCCGAGGAAGGACTGTATGAATAATATGATCCAAAGGAGAGACACTCCTTTGGTGAGTCAATAGTAGGAGGAACCTTAGTCTCATTGAGACTTTGTGGATATTGTGTATAGTCTTAGGTTTAAGGGATCCAAAGGAGAGAAACTCTTCATACTTGGCTTGGTCGAGCTCAACGGTCAGAGTTTCGACAGTAGTTCCTACGAGTTTGGTGTCGGATTGCACCACCACCTCTTCATCGATGAAAAAACTAGTCCCTAGCTATGTCGCCATCTTTATTTGTGGGAAAAATTAGAAGAAATTTGAGAAGAAATATTATTAATTCTCCTAACTGACTTAGGAAAAGAACAAATACAATCTCTCTTTACAATCTCTTTCTAACTAACTTAGAAAAAAGAAATTACAATTTTCTTGATCGGTCTCCCGATTTGCAAAAGTGAGAAGGAGGGATCCCTTCTCTTTGTTTAAGGCTTGGTTCTTCTTGGTGGCGATGTGAATTTGATTCTTGTATCTCGTTGATGATCCGAATGCCTTGCTTCGTGGAACTTTGTCTACACTTCTTGACATAACGTCGGGAAGAATTTTCCAGGCAAGTTTAGAACTCTAAACGAGTTTAAGAACTCTACGAAAGAGTTAATTTTAGAAAGAAAATTTAATCCTGTTTTAACCAAAATAAGCTAAACAGCCGATCTCAAAGTTCTTCAACCAAAAATAGTTCAAAAAAGCCAAGCCAAATGATCTCAAAAGCTCCAACAAAAGCCCACTCAAAATGCTCTCAAAAATCTCTCCCTAAAAAGCTCTCTCAAAAAGCTCTCTTCCTTTTTTAGCTGTAAACTCAACTATTTATAGGGTTTAAGGGGTGTAACTGACCCATTAATTCGCTCCATAATGGGGGCATAATCGCCCCATTAAGTGGGTAACCGTTTAAGTAATTTGAAATAGTCAAACGCGACGTTCGCGTTCTAGCTTCAATACGTGAGGGTTAACCCTCACGTTTGGCTTTTGAAACGTGAGGGTGAGCCTCACGTTTGGAGTTTGGAACGCAGGGGTGAGCCCTACGTTTGGAGTTTAGAACGCTAGGGTGGACTCTCGTGTTTGACCTTGAAGAGATCGTCAATTGTAATCTCTTTTTTCAAATTTTGCAAGGATCGTCAGCTTGTAATCCTTATATTTGGATCTTGGAAGTTTAAGAGCCGTCAATTTATAACTCTCATCTATTTTTATGAAAGTCGTCAGATTGTAACTTTTATAATCAGTGTTTTGTGAGGATCAGTTATCTGCAATAATTTTTAGACATCCTACAGTAATTTTGGCCAAGTCCAGGAGGCAGTTGAGTCGGCAAATAAACTACAGATGTTTGCTATAGATGAGATGAGTCACCTCCGAGTTAGATGTGATGTAAAATAACGAGGTGTGGTTCTAACAAAAGACAGTGAGTTATATGGACTATCGTGGCTGGAGTAATGATGATGCTAACTAGCTGTTTATGAGGAGTTCGAGGACAAACCGCCTTCTGACTCAGCCTAAATTGAGAAGGGGACTAGTGTCCATGTTATCCTAGTCGTCCTAACCAGGGCAAGCTGATCTGATGATTAATGTTAACATGAGACATGTGTCGACTCCAAGAAGAGGATTAACACTCATGTTATATGATGATAACAGTTGGCAACCTTCATCTATGTCATAGATAAGAGTGTAGATAAATACTCCAGTTCTTGTTCACTCAACTTACATATTTTTTTCATTTTCTTTACTATTGTCTTTACTTTTGGTCGATTGTATTTTATCTTGTCTTGTATAGATTTACATATTGATCATACACGC
>BQKN01000786.1:130059-148860 GCA_022839385.1 Asparagus kiusianus
CAAGATAACAAAAAAAATTTAAAAATTGTATAAAATACCCTCAAAAGTTTAAAGTTACACAAAATATCCTAGCATTTCTAAACTAAAAATAACAAACATGAAACCTAAAAATTTATAACAGCTTTTGAAGAATTTAAAATTTGTAATTAATAACCTCAATGTTTCAAAAAAATAGTAACACCCTTAAAAATTAAAAAAAAATACCCTAAAATTCTAAAAATTTATAACTTACAGATAACAAAGATGGATTTAAGGAATTACCATCAAGCAACTAAAAATTTAAAATTCTACAAAAATAACCTTAAAGTTATAAAAATTACAAAAAAAAATTCAAAAGTTCAAAAATCGATTAAAAAACCTAAATTTTCAAAGCATATAACCAGTATATATCAAACCTAGAAATTATCAAGCAAACCATTAAAATTTTGAATTTTATAAAGTAATCTAACGACTTAATAATTATAAAAACCACCCTCAAAATTTTAGAGTTGTAAAAAATAGCCTGATATTTAAAAACTTGCCACCAATACATGAAACATAAAAATTACAACCACCCAACTTAAAGTTTAAAATTTTAAAATATAATCTCAAAGTTTTATAATTTACAAAATGCACCCTCAAAATTCAAAGTCACAAAAAGGACTAAATTTTCAAAATTTAGCAAAGAAAAGAGTAATTGTTTGATTTTTTATTGAGATATATAAATTTAACTTTCAATTTAAGATTTACTATCCATTTTCAGTATCTAGATGTACTCTAATTTTATTTAAAAAAGATAAATGTGAAGAAGGATTGATGTCAGCTCAATAAAAAATAAAACCGAAGGAATGAAAGACACTATTTTCTTAATATTTTATAGAATAGTTTATTTTTCTATGTAAATTTAGAATCTTTAGAAAAGATTTTCGTAAACTGTCTTTGGTACTTTTATATGCTTATGTTGATGCTGTCATCATATAAACTTATACTAAAGTTAGTACTAATCTTTAATTTATAACTTTTTTAAAAAATTAATTAAGGATTGAGAATAAACTTCGCATTCTCTTTTGTATCATTTTAGCCCACTTTTAACCAATCGTCTTGTCCTATTAGCTTTAATTATTTATCTTCTTTTTATAACACCATTTTTAAGTCTTTTTACACTTTAGTAACACTATACTTTCTTAGGTCAAGCTTGATTTTTGATCCAAATAACATGATAATTCAATTGGGCTTCGAATTATATTTATTTCATGTCAATTCAATCATCAACATGAAAATTTAAACTAGATGTAGCTTATTTAAATGAATGTCAAAGAAAATAAATAATCATATCCTAAAATTTAGAGAGATAAGTGAGCAAAAACTAACAAAGTAAAACCGAGAAATATATTTGAGTAAAGAAATAAATAAAAATAATTAATCATGATATTTAACCACGTGCACTACACATGCATAAAATACACACACATATACGATACCATCTATTTAATGGAAGGGTGGCGCTACAGTCACATCCCCAACCACACTCCTCTCTCGCTACAGTGCACTGGGGCCCACATGAGAATTTTTTTAAAATTCTCATGTGGGCCCCAATGCACTGTAGCGAGAGAGAAGTGTGGTTGGGGGTGTGCCTCTAGCATTTTCCTTAATAGAATGTGTGGAAAACAATATTGTACCATTTAACTAAAAAAAAGTAAGTTTACATTGTGTATAGAAAGACCTTTGTGCGTATATAGTATAGTTACATTATTTGTGTTCAATCATTTTCGTGTGGACAACAATATTGAACCATTTAACTAAAAAAAAGTAAGTTTACATTGTGTATAAGACCTTAGTGCGTATATAGTAAAGTTACATTATTTGTGTTCAATCATTTTAATTATAAAGCTTTTGTTACAACAAACAAACTATAACTTGACTTTATTAACTTATTGATGTTTAATTACATTTTCTTCTAATATATAGTACAAGTTATGCCCCTCAAAAATAGTACAAGTTATTACATTAGCAAATTAAGACGTGATCTAGTAGTTTAAAACATAAGATAGAAGAAATAGTACAAGATCTTTATACGTTAATATAAGCGTCCACGTTGTTCCTCTCAAAATTGACAATTTGTATGGAGTTGAAGAGAAGCACGTTACGATGAACGCAGAGGACATGAGTACAGCCATCAAAGAGAAAACTATGTTGGCCTCTTTTGGATAGTTAAAATTTCCGCTCTCAATCTAAGAACTTGATTTTGGAAACCCTTGATAACTTACAACTCCTTGAGGTACGGAATGTTTTGAACACTTCACTTCTATATGTCGAAATTTCATAATCCAAGAGTAATTACAAGGATTAAGGGCGAGCATTTGGGAATCATAGTGTCAGAATGTTCTCCTACACATGCTTAATCAATTTAGTTGTGTTGTTCTTGTATGTTACTTCCATATTTGGAAGGAACTAAATGAGAAAGTGTTTAGTTCATGTAATAAATTCACAGATGGAGACACACTTCGAGTTTTATGATTGTACAATCATCTTCGTTTTAGTATGACAAATCGAAGCAATGTGACATCTTGCTTAGAATTTTGACTAATTTCTCCTTTTTCTTCTCCTTCTTCACATCTTTCCTTTTATTTTCCGTACTTCTTCCTCTTTTCTTCCTTCCTCTCCATATATTTTCCGTACTTCTTCCTCTTTTCTTCCTTCCTCTCCATATATCTTTTATATACCTTCTGTCTCCGGTTGATAATTTTCCTAGACACGTTGCTCTGGTGACTAAAAGAGATTAAGGATGAACGTCAAATCTATTTGAATCGACTAAACTTTTTTTGGGGGGGAGTGATAAAAGTGGCTTGGGTCTTGCTTAATTAAGACACCATTCATTCTAAAAGAAATCGTTTCTTTTTTTTTTAACAACAGACGAACACAGCTAACTACATCTCGAAAACTAGACACCTCGGATGCTATCTAACATATTCTCGTAGAGCTCTTCTAGCATCTCATCTATCAAAGAAAAAAGATTTCTGATATATATATACATATATACATATATATATATATATATATACATATATATATATATATACATATATATATATATATATACATATATATATATATATATATATATCCTACCAAAATTTGCCAAGAGTGTAGCAGTTCTATTGCCTTCTTTGTACATGCGAGAAATTTTAATTTAGTTGGTCCCAGAGAATTGAGTCAGCGTAACACATACGTCCTTGATGAAAATGATGGCAGTGTTAAGCTCCGCGCATCCCATTACCACTTGAATAATAATTTCAGAGTCGCCCCTCCACCCAATATTGTCTGCTTTCAGATAATATATATAGAACAAAAACTCACCAAGACCACTGATCCGAAGTCCTCTTAATCTTGTACCCTCCCTTGTGAGATAGCTCCCATTATTTGACGAGTTCGGGGTTGCAATGAATACATTATTGTTGAGATAACGGTAATTGAGCCGCCTCTGACGTTCCACTGTTCAACAACAAGCGTACTTCCCACCATACGAATCAAAGACTCAATCAACATATATCGTCATTCATTTTGCTTCAAAATGAGCTAGCCATCCAATATAGCACATGATTCAAAAACCTGACGTTGTATATCCTTAGCATAGTTCCTACATCTTGGATACAACCGCCCGCTCGCATGTGGGCGGTTCTGATGAGAACAGTACTCCAGTCCAAAGCCAATTAAGCATGCATTGTCAATTCTTTTTTCATCTTCTTTATTTTCTTCACTCGTTATATATCCAACTTTATCAAATTAATTCAAAAAATTTCCACATTATTGTTTAAATATATTTCAACCTATTAATTAAGATGACTATTTTGGGAAAAGGAAAACAGAATCCATTGATGTACTCTCTTTTTAACAGCAAAGATTAGTTGTTTTCTTTAAGCTTATTGTTTGATAACATATACTCACGGTGAATAAATAAAAAACCTTGGTTTTCCCTGTAAATAACGTTGAGCTTCATCAATTTTGGACACGCACTTCATTTAGTACTCCCACTCGAACTGGGTTCATTATTCTTGTCACTGACAGACAATTTGGATTGATATATCTCACAAATTCCAATTGCATGCAACTATAGAGTGCATAGGTCACTTATCATTGAGAGAAACCCATCCTTAGTTACACTTATAGCTATCAGATATATATAGGTACATAAATATGCAATAGGATAATTAGTTGGCTCTCATCTCATTAAAAACTGTCGCATCAACAGACATTAAATCTCCAAGATTTCAAGATCCTGGGGTCTTCTAACAAAAAAGCCATGCATGTCACTTGATTCCCATTCATTACATTACATATTCTCATCCCTTCTTTAGTTTATCCCTCATTCAGAAACTCATGGCAGCCTTAGGATGATCCTTTTTCACCAAGCATCTTATCGTTTCTTTTAATGTGAAGCCAATATTGCTCTCTTTATTCTATTTTATTTTATTTTATTTTATTTTATTGCCATCATCTATCTATGAGGTGCTTGCTTTGAGTTCCACGTTGATCGATTTGGTTATTCCCCTAGCTTTTTCGGCATTTTCAGCATCTAGGATCATGTTTGCTTTAACTACTTTTGCAAGTCAAGGCGTTTTGCTGCCTCAGAACAAAGGAAAGCTCCATATATTTTTACAAGGTTAGCAAGAATATATATATATATATATAGGGAATTCCTCATCTGTGACCATCTTTTTTTATATATAAACAAGTTGGTTTGCATGATTTGTAATCTCAGTTTACACAATTTATTGATTTGGGGAGGGAGGGCGTACTTGGTATTTTACACAATTTATCGAAATTTTTTTCCCCTGTGGCATCCAAAGTTTTGTAGTACTCTGGTTGAGCACAAGCGATACCATTGCCGAGCAAATTTGTGACGAGGTCCGTTTCAAAATATCCAGGAGGATCTCTCACATGAACCGTTCGAATTTAGTTCGGTACGAGTCATGTCCATGGCCTAATTAACTCCACCCACTTTTGACCATTCACAATCATTTGCTATGATTGCAAATATCCTATTAGCAACAATCATCAACTCATTATTAGCTATGAACAATCAATTATCTCTAAGCAGACTAAAAAGTGTTATATTATTCTTGTATTACAAAACATAAAACATCTGAGTCTTTTTTGTAAATTGTAATGAGAAATTATGAGTTTTTTTATTGCATCCCATATTTTTACGTCTTTTAGTACAACCATAGTAGGACACATGTAATTTAGTTAACATTTTCCCTTATCTCATGATTATTCATTAATAAAGTACAATTAGATACGCTTACATTTTATTGTATCACCAACGTTAACATAAATTGTCATGAATCGTGGAAGTAACTTTGTACTACCCTTGATTTTATTGAGTAGCACTCGTGTGAGTAAGTTAACTTACTAGATCTAAATTTGCAAAAAATATCATCTTGATATAAACTTGGAAACTTCATATAAACATTAATGAGGAGATTCTGGCTAATGCCGTCAGTTTGTAGTCAGGGACACGGCTTGTGACCTCTTCTCATCAAATGGAAAATGGGCGGATTCCACGACATTATCAAAACATGAAGTACATTTTTTGTTAATCATTTAGTTTAATAAATGTTTACAAATACTAACAACCTAGAGAGACTTCTTCTACCTAGCAAAAGATAAATATATATACTAGTAGAAAATCAAGCAATTTGGACGAACTAATCTAGACGAAATTTTTTTCCGTCTAGTTTGACTCAATCTAGAAGGAAAATAAAATTATCCTCGTCTCCAACACGTCTCCAACAGATATTTTGGTTTTGAGACAGGGCGCCACAAATCCCCCCCTAAATTTACATTTGACCGCTCTATAAAAACCCTAAAAACTATTCAGATCCCCAGTTCTTCGTTCAGTCATCTTTACATTCGGTCTCCTCCTTTACCTCTCACCCCCCTCCGCTCTGTAGTATTTAGCATGATTTCTCATTAACATGTTGGGGATTTATATATTTATTTTGTAGTAATGTTCACTTAAACATGCTGATCCTCGGTAATGTCATAGTAAAGGATTTCAATGGCTTTGTATCATTACTTATTTTGAGCATAGAAGTCTTGACATTTTATCTTTCTCTTACACATAATACATGAATATGCACTTCATATACTAATCTTCTTACAAAAAAAATCTTTAGAAGTCTTGAGATTTTAGTTTTCTCTAACATATAATACGTGAATATGCACTTCATATATATACTAATCTTTTACAAAAAAAAGGAGTGTTTATATGCAAATTGGAGCATTCTAGGATGACAGCCACCCTTTTGTCAGTCAGTTTCAAATGATGGGGTCTTGATTGAAAATTAATGAACAAGAGCAAAACTGATTACTCATTTCTTTTAATGACGCGGGTTCTATTTTCCTTCATATTCTCATTTGCAAGGATGATTGGTGTCCATATCTCACATATGTTACTTAATTTGACTGCAGATAATCCTATGCTTATTAAGGTACTGTGAACACGTGAATGGCAGACATGTGAGCCGATTTCACGTGACCTCGGGCCCACCCAAAATACGTGAATGAAGCGGGCTTTTTTTTCTTTTCAAGATGGCCCACCCAAGTTTTTTGTTCGTGCTGATATAAATATCAACGCCTCATCAAACCTAGAGTGTGCAAGTACAGAAGAAAAAGTGGGGCGGAAAAAGGCAGAGCAAAAGAAGCGGCTGGGTGCAAAGGAGCTTCGTGCAAACAGGCTTTTTTTGGGTTCTTTTGAGAGAAATAATTGTGTGAGGGTTTATATTGAGTGATTGTAAATTCTAGTTGTATTATCTCCTCTTTAATAGTAGATCTTCCCCCTCCTTGCCCCGTGAACGTAGGCAATTTGCTGAACCACGTAAAACTTGTGTGATTTGTGTTTGTGGTCATTGTAATAGTTTTAGGATCCCTCGATAAGCCAGTCCTAGAACTGATGAGATGAAAAGCTGATATCTCACTTTGTAAAGATATTCGCTTCAGATTCTTATTTCTTTGGTGAGACAGGAATTCTTATTGATCTTTCCCTTATTGTGCACCAGAAACTCTGCCGAAATTTTCGCTGCGCACAACAAGTGGTATCAAAGTCCAGGTTTCAGATCTAGGGTTTTGTCTTGGTTGGAGGAGTAGGTCAATTTGGAGGCTAGTCTAGGGCTTCTTTTGGTGATAAAGGTGGGATCTTTTTTTGATAAAGATTTTATCTTTTCAGTTTTGGATCTATTCTTCGTTCATTGGTGCGTTGAGAAAGATGTCGGGAAAAAAAGGTGCATCGGGTGTCGAGGGTGGTGCTTCGGGTGTCGAAGACCATTCAGAGTTTGAATATCCGCTCTATGAAGATAGATGTGAAGAAGTTTAATGGCACAAACAACTTTAGATTATAGAAATGCGAGGTTTCGGATGCGCTAAACGCGCAGAATTTGGAGGATACCTTGGAGTTAGATGGCAAGCCAGATGACATTGAAGAGAAGGTTTGGAAGAAGATGAATCGAACGGCGTGTGGTGTGATTAGGTCTTGTTTGACTCAAGATCTAAAATATGATGTGATGAATGAGACTTCTGCGAAGAAGATTTGGGAGATTCTCGAAAGCAAGTATCTAACAAAGAGTGTTGAGAACCGCTTGCATTTGAAGATGAGACTTTATCGTTTCCAGTTGAAGAAGGGAACCTCAATTAGAGATCACTTGAACACCTACACAAAGCTTCTTACGGATTTGACGAATGTGGATGTCATGATTGAATATGAGGATAAGGCGTTGCTGTTGTTGAGTTCCTTGCCCGACAAGGAATATGAGACCTTCGTCCTTACTCTGATTAATGGGAAGGCATCCCTTTCGTATAGTGAGGTCACTGGTGCACTGGTGAATTATCAGCTTCGAAAGAAGGATAAGAAAACTTCGACTGAGTCGGTAGCAGAGGCGTTGGTCGCAAGAGGGAAGGGTCCAAACCGAAAGAATTGGAAGTCACAGTTTAGAGTAGGACATCCTACAATTAGAAAAGATCAGTGTGCTTGGTGCAATGAGACCGATCATTAGAAGAAAGACTGCCCAAAGCTCGACAAATGGATGAAAAATAAGCAAAAGGGAAAAGGAAAGCAACCATCATCAGAAGCAAACATCATATCGAATGGTAATATTTCTGACTCTTCTATTTATTCGCTTTCTATCAGTCCTACATGTAGTTATTCGGAGGAATCTGAGTGGATGTTGGATAGTGGTGCGACCTATCATGTGTGCCCTAGAAGGGAATGGTTCTCCAGTTTTGAGAAGCTGAATAGTGGTATGGTATACATGGCTGATAACCGTGCATGCCAGATCCTTGAGATAGGAAGAATTCACATCAAAATGTTTGACGGGACTGTTAGGAAGTTAAATGATGTGAGATATGTTCCTTCTTTGAGGAAGAACATGATCTCGATTGGAGCTTTGGTTGGAGAGAGTCTGAATGTTCGAATTGAGGACATGGTTCTCAAGATTGTGAAAGACTCTCGGATTGTGATGAAAGGCTCAAGAGGAATAACATGTATTACTTAACTGGAGGTATAGTGGCAGGTGAAGAACTGACGAATTATATTGATTCGACTAGACTGCGGCATTTGGGGCTTGGCCATTCCAGTTTTGATTCCTCGTATAGATTGAAAGAGGGTGCGAAGACCTGTAGTTTGAAGTCCAGTGAACATGTTAATGTGAGCAAGAAGACCGAGGTGAAGTTTGCACCTCTATTCACCGTCCTAAGGGTCGTTCTGGAGGAGTTCACGTGGATGTTTGGGGGCCTTCCAAAGGGGCATCATTCGGAGGTAATAGGCGTTTGGTTTTCTTTGTTGGTGACTGTTCTAGACGTGTTTGGTTTGCAACCAAATCCCCATTGGAGAAAGTCCTAGTAGTCTCTAACAGTTTGAAGAAGTGTAAGATGGACAGAAAGATGAAGGTACTTCATTCTGATTTTGTTGGGAGGTACAAGATGGACCTATTTCTGTATTGGAGTGGAGCTCACGACATTTCGAGACACTTTGTTGGAAAAAAAATCTTAGGGCAACTTGATAGGGAGGCAAATTTGGAGAACCGTGCCTTGCTGGAGAAGGATCAGTGTTTGTTGTCCAGCAATAGTTTGCAGAAGAGTTTCTGGACTGAGGCTTCGACATATTCGAGCCATCTTACTAAAGAGTTATCAACTGCTGTGATAGGAGGTAAAAATCAATTGGGTGTTTGGTCTGGTAGTACCACTTCGGTTGAGGCTTCGATGAGGGAGCTAATTGATTCTCGGCAGGTGGAGAGTTTTGGACAGACCTTAGATGTATCGCAGCGGGTGGAGAGTGATGCTACTCCATATTGGGTGGAGATTACTTCACATACTCTAGATCATACTGTATTGTTTGGGATTCTAACTGACGTGACACAGTTTGGAGATCATTTAGTTTTGGATGCAGATGATGACTTGGGTTTTGATTCGAGTGCTGCTGATAGATGTTGTTTAGATATGGTCATTGGTTCACCTCAGATGGAGGTGTTTGATTCGTTACAGTTTGAGGCCATTTGAGGTACTATCAGCCGCAAAATTGATGATATCGCAGCTATTTGAGTGAACTACGTTCGGCTTGATTCCTTGGGTAAGAGGATACATAGGCAGTCATTTATGATGCAGCCGGTTTGGATTAGTTGATTTTGATGGGGGTGAGATCGATTTGGTGAGTAGACATCGACGTTTTGGAGAGTGTCCACATTCTCATTTGGGTCTCGACTTATTGTGGATTGAGTCCGTTGTCATGAATCGTTTCACTTCGTACTAGATGCAATAAGTGAGATATTTGGTTTGGTTGGTGTCGGCTCAGTTTTGAAAAAACTTCGCCGAGATGGAGAATTGTGAACACATGAATGGCAGACATGTGAGCTGATTTCACGTGACCTCGGGCCCACCCAAAATACTTGAAAGAAGCTGGCGTTTTTTTCTTTTCAAGATGGCCCACCCGAGTTTTTTGTTCGTGCTGATATAAATATCAACGCCTCATCAAACCTAGAGTGTGCAAGTATAGGGGAAAAAGTGGGACGGAAAAAGGCAGAGAGCAAAAGAAGCGGCTGGGTGCAAAGGAGCTTCGTGCAAACATGCTTTTTATTGTTCTTTTGAGAGAAATAATTGTGTGAGGGTTTAGATTGAGCGATTGTAAATCCTAATTGTATTATCTCCTCTCTAATAGTAGATCTCCCCCCTCCTTGCGACGTGGACGTAGGCAATTTGTCGAACCACGTAAAACTTGTGTGATTTGTGTTTGTGGCCATTGTAATAGTTTTAGGATCCCTCGACAAGTCAGTCCTAGAACTGATGAGAGGAAGAACCGATATCTCACTTTGTTGAGATATTCGCTTCAGATTCTTGTTTCCTTGGTGAGACATGAATTCTTATTAATCTTTCTCTTATTGTGCACCAGAAACTCTACCGAAATTTCTGCTGTGCATAACAGGTACGACTCTAATTAATATAACTCATGGTCCCCCAATATTAAGGTTAATAGAAGTTACACCCAATGAACTATTACGGTGTTACAGCTGGCCCACTTACACCTCATAACTCGCAAACGATGTTTAACTTTTTCGCTCACATTTTAGAGGGCAATTTAGTCTTTTTTAGGTAAACTTTAGGGCAAAAGGTAATTTGATGATTGTCAAAAGAATCGAAGATTGTTTGATTAGAAATTTAAAATGAATTTTAAACTCTTAGGAGGATTTTCGTTCATTCATGTAAACTACCATTTCTTTTTGGGGGTGAAAAGGAATTTTTTTTTGAACGATTATTTTCGAGGCAGCGTTATACTGATACAAAGACAAAGAAGAGAGATAGATCGATGATTGAAGCATTGAGAGTAGGGGTGCTAAACCGTATCCGTATCCAAGAAAATATCTGTAACCGTATCCGTTAGGATACGAATATGGTTACTCAAATCTATAACCAACAGGATATGGTTACAGATATGGTTTTGTAGTGAAATATCTGTATCCTTATCCGAAATATCTGAATACATATTAGACATACTTTTACGATAGTTTCGATTCTTAGATTATGGATTTGTGGTTAATTTTGATGTTCAAGATGCCTAATCTTAACTTTTTAATTATAATGGACATATTAACAAACTCTTTTGTATCACATGAACTATGTTTTTCTCAATACTATCTAGTTTTCTCATATCTATTTTGTATCTGCATGCATATCCGCTTATATATCCGCATGTATATCCGTAACCGTATCCGATTTTAGCGGATATGGTTATAAATTTTTTTACCGAGTATATCTGTATCCGTACCCGTATCGAGATGGATAAGTGGATATGGATATGATAAGCATCATATCTGAGCCATATCCGGACCGAATGCACCCCTAATTGAGAGCCTTGGAGGAGGAAGAATGACAAACAAAAGATGTGATCACAAATACTTATCATTGTCATTTTGCTGACGCCAAGGTACATTTGATGACAACAGATAGACATAATTTGTTGGGGGGGCATTCTTTAATTTCCCTTATTTTACAATGTGAAATATAATGATATTGTTAATAACATTAGAGTTGATGTACAAGTACGTTTAAACTTCAACAATAGCCACTGATCTCTTCCACAAGCAATTGAATAATTCATGGAGAAATCTTTTATCCAGAAGCCCTTTGATTCTCGTAAAATTTTCACTCATCAATTGATAGTAAATAAAGGTTTCATGGTGTTCAAGAAAACAAGACAGTATCTTCTGTTATTATAAATGGGGTGAAATTATATTGGAAATAAGGGTTAAAATACCAAAATAAAACAAAAACTTGATAATTAATGGGTTTTTAACTGTGCTTAATGTGATGATCTCATTTGATTTAAACTAATTGCCTTATTATGTATTTATTAGCAGTGCAACATTGTGCTTTCAAAGGACTGACCTAGGATCTTATACTATGAAGCTTCTCGTGTTGAATTGAGTTGTTATAGTGTCCATAAATATTGGATTATGACTATCTTTTTATTGTCCATAAATATTGAAATTGAGTTATTTTGGGTTGCTCTTTGTATTGTTCATAAATATTGAGATAAGTTGCTATATTGTTCATAGATGCGAAAACTATGCCTATTTATTTTTGTTTTACAGTTAGCTGACCTTGAATTAAGTTGTCATATTATCCATAAATAATGGCTTATATTAAGCCGTCTATATATTGTTCATAGATGCTTGGACTATGCCTATCTATTTTAGTTATACTGTTAGCTGACGTTGAATTAAGTTGTCATATTATCCATAAATAATGGGGGGAAACTACTGTAGCATGCATTCTAGACGGAAATTCCGTCTAGGACGCATCCTAGACGGAGATTCCGTCTAGGTTGCTTCCTAGGCGGAATTTGAAATTTCGTCTAGGTTGACTTCCGTCTAGTTAGATCAACCTAGGCGGAATTCCGTCTAGGTTGAGTCAACCTAGACGGAAATATCCTAGATTGACTTTTTTGGACGAATTTTCGTCAAGATTGATCTACTTAGATGGAATTCGGGGGCAACCTAGACGGGTTTTTTCCGTCTAGGTTGGTTATTTTTCTACTAGTAATAATTTATAAGATCGGACATTACCGGTACATTAATTATAAAAAAAAGATGAAAATCATCAGACACGTTAACATTATTAACAAATTGTACGGGAACTACTAAAATTTTTTTCCCTCTTCAAATTTCAAATTGAAATGTGGCATTTTCCCTTCTCAATTAGGTTAATAATGGAATGGTCACTAACACGGAAAAACGAAAACTTTCATGCCATGGAGCCCAAACAAGCCGGCGTGGATGCACTCACAAGGACAGCTGGCACCAAACTGCCGGTGCCGGACGAGTCTACGGGCATTGAAAGGAGACCCTACGACCTTATGCACGTGACTGATATTTTCTCTCTCGTGATGTGCGCCTCTTATCCATTTCCTATTAACACACATAATCTTAAGACCAATATTAATCCTCCTGCAATTTTAATAAATTTAGAAGATAAGGGTGTTAAAAATAAATTTTCTCGTCAGAATTTTAAAAAATGGTCTTATTGACAAAAATAACGAGATTAAATGCCTTCTCGTCGCTGGAGTTTTAAAAAATACCAAACTGACAAACTGGTTCATATAAAAATACCAATTTGGTATTTTAGCCTCATATTATCTATAAATAATGGATTATATTAAGTTGTCTATATACTGTTCATAGATGCTTGGACTATGCCTATCTATTTTTGTTATACTGTTAGCTGACGTTGAATTAAGTTGTCATATTATCCATAAAAATTAGGAAAAAATTACTGTAGCATGCGTTCTAGACGAAAATTCCGTTTAGGTTGACTTCCGTCTAGTTAGATCAGCCTAGACGGAATTCCGTCTAGTTAGATCAACCTAGGCGGAATTCCTTCTTGGTTGAGTCAACCTAGACGGAAATATCCTAGACGGATTTCCATCAAGATTGATCTACTTAGACGGAATTCGGGGGCAATCTAGACGGTATTTTCCATCTAGGTTGATCATTTTTCTACTAGTAATAATTTATAAGATCGAACATTACCGGTACATTAATTATAAAAAAGAAAGATGAAAATCATTAGACACTTTAACATTATTAACAAAGTGTACGGGAACTACTAAATTTTTCCCCCCTTCAAATTTCAAATTGAAATGTGGCATTTTCTCAATTAGGTTAATAATGGAATGGTCACACGGAAAACGAAAACTTTCGTGCCGTGGAGCCCAAACAAGCCGGCGTGGATGCACTCACAAGGACAGCTGGCACCAAATTGGCAGTGCCGGACGAGCCTACGGGCATTGAAAGGAGACCCTAGGACCTTATGCATGTGACTGACATTTTCTCTCTCGTGATGTGCACCTCTTATCCATATCAACCCCGCTATTTGGCTCGCGGACCAACCGTGGGGGGCCCACCCTCTGTTCCTCTCACGCGAGTTGGGGCTCGCGGTTGGTCCGCGAGCCAAAAAGTTTTTTCGTATCCCTATCCTATAATACATATAATCGTAAGATCAACCAATAAGTTCATTAGGAGCCTGTTTATTTGTATTATTTAGAGGGGGAAAGCCGGTCAAAGTTTTGAAAAGGTCAGAATTTTGACAGGTTTTCTTACAAAATCGTCCTAATTTGTCAAAAATTTTACAGGCTTTCACCCTCCAAAACTTACGTCCAAACGGACCCAAAGTCCTCTTGCAATTTTATAGGAATGACATCTAACAATGAAAACGCCAGAGAAACTTTGAATTGTACAGGCCCCACACAAATTTTTCTTTTTTCCTTTTTATAGACTCCGGTCTACAAAGAAAATGAAGGGTCTGTTGGGGTTGGATGGAATCAGAGTTGCAAAAGTAAATACATCAACATGATTTATATTTAGATTGTGCACCATTGTAATTGGAAAAGTTAAATGAAAGTGCATTTTGTGGGGTGGAAAAAAACTTGTAACAAATGTTATGACTTATTTGGTGAGAGGGAATGTCGCAAGCTTAAAAAAATAAATAAAAAATATTAAAAAATCCCACCTCATCAAAATAAATCATCATAGATCCAAATATAAAATCGTCTATACCCAAGTTTCCTTGCATGGCAAAATTATATAGCTTTTGCACTAATTACTTATCAACCAAAAATTGAATTTGCATTCGAAATATATTTCCTACAATATAATTATACACATCCAAACAATGTATTTAAAGCTAATTTCCTAAAACAAATATCACATATAATATTGACTACAATATATTTTTGCAGCCCAGGATTGCTATTACAATTCTGTAGGACCCCAACCAAGATCCCACACAGTTAATGAATGCTCATATAATTGTACGGACCCCAATCAAAGACCCAACAAACAAAAATAAATATCTGCGAACCCTTGGTTCTACCAAATATTCAACTATTTTTCATTCTGATCGTGTCGCTCTAGCACACTAGAAGGTACAAAGTCAATATATTGAACATTAACCAAATCATATAAAAAACAAATGCACACGTCACAAAGGAGCACCGGCCTTTGATTAAATAGTTTACTGTCACAAATCGTTAGCACATAAGAACCACTTAACGATAGTAGCAGCGAGCTCATCAAAAGATCTGCAATATTGAAGAAGTTAAAGAAAACATCAATCTCATTTCCGGCCTTGATGATAATCTTTATGTGCAGCCCCCTCTGTAACCTGCACAGCAGAACGAGAGAAAAGCAGAAGTTAAAACAAAAAAAATGGAATAATTAGAAGTTAATTCCGCGCAAAACTTTATGAGATCCGTGAATTTCGACAAGCTTTAGTTTTGGGAACTCATTGCGTACTCCCAATTTTTCGGTCTTGCTGCTTAATATTTGTATAACAGTCGACAACACAATTTACATTTTTCATTGGATAAGAAATTTGAGTTCCAACATTGTACAAAATGTGCTCATGTTCATGTACATTAAAAGAGAACAGATTCGACAAATACCCACATCCGCTCCTCGTGCATTCTTAGACGCAAAAGGGCAATAGCTAGCAGTGATACACGACGTACCCGTAATGTAACAAAATTACACTGAATTGGTAGGAAATCAATTTGGTGTCCCTAATATACGAGTCGGGTTTTATCTGACTTGTGTTCCCTCATCGTATCTAGATAAGCTAGATGTTGCAAATGCCAGTGATTTCTGTGTAAAACAAACTTACGTATCGTTAAAGGCCCGTTTGGATCGGGTATTTTGAAGGGGAAAGGAGGGGGAAAGCTGTCAATTTGTCAGTTTTTTGGCAGCTTTCCTCCAAAATCGCCTTTATATATAGAGGCGATTTTGGGGGAAAGCTGCCAAAAAGCTGACAAATTGGCAGCTTTCCCCCTCCTTTCTCCTTCAAAATACCCGATCCAAACAGCCCCTAAAGAGTTGCTTCAAGGAAAAGCTGTAACTTTAGCGTGTAAACTGAATGTACAGGCCGCGAGACCTTATTCACGACAGGAAGGGGGGTAAATGGTGACCTCTTAGGCATTCACTGATCTCGCTAAGCCAGCCCGTAACGTCACAAGAACAAGTGGGTATGAGTACTCCAATCTTTCCATTCTTGGAATTTCGAGGAGTGTTTTTCATGCTCTCAGCTTTATTCATAAAACTACGAGTAATAAAAAAATAAAAAATAAAAAAATTTTACAAGTAATTAAAATAGATCACTTCCAGATATCTTACACCAGTGCAGACTAAAGACCTTCAAACTAAATATTTTGCCTCTTTTTCTCACTTGGAATCTGAATATTCTTTTTTCTTTAATCTAAGGAAATCTGGATATTCAACACTAAAAGGTTTATAGAAAATCATACCACTCAGGCATTATTTATAATTTATACATTTATAAGTCAGTAGTGGATACTTTTTACGTAGTGTCCACTCAGTTACTGAAAAAAGGAGGGGCTTAGGCTGCATAGCTCAGCGGATCCTGTCACCTATTTTGCTAAACCGAAGGGCTTAAGTGCATTTAATTGTTTGTGACGAAAATGAGCACTGATTTTTTTGTATGTAATCAAAGAGAGCATCAAACCCCTTTTTCATAACAAATTATTAGCTGGTTGACAGTCGGTTACTCCTTTACCTGAAACATATATGAGACTAAAGATGAAAAATGGAAAAGATATTGAGCATACTTTCTTTTACCTGAATTTTTTTTTAATGTAATCAAAGAGAGCATCAAACCCCTTTTCAAAAACAAGTCCACCTATCAAATTGAACTGTAAATACCCTCACTTATTCAAATCAATCATGCCCGAGCTTTTCCTCACCCTTGCTCATTTACCTTCAGTCACAATTTTGATTGCAAATAACCAACAAACATTTTCTCTGTCCATCTATTAATACACTCCATGTTGTTTCTTATTATTCCTATCTTGGAGTGTACCATCATGCGAGTGAAATAGCCTTCGACAGCTTCATTTCAGCCTTTTCCCTGATATAGGATTGGTTACTGTGTACAGCTTCATTAAGAAAGCTCTACTTGTACAGAAATTTGATGAACAACTATCAAACTATGATACAACCCAATGCAGTTTTAAGTGAATGAGACAAAAGAGCAACTCCCCAAACTATCCTAGATTAAGCAAAAGACTAGAATGATCACAAACTACATTCATCTAAGCGGCATGATGCTTACCCAAAGCCTCAAGCAAAAGACACAGAAATATGCATGAAATTCCCATGATAATGATTTTAGTAAGGATAATGACCTAACTGAAAAATCTCAAGCGGTGCAACCATTCCCTGTGTAATCCTATCAATATGCAGTTTTGTTCTTGTTTTACATTCACCAATGACAAATAACAGAAATGTGCATTCATCTTCTCTTATTAGCTTGACTTGACCATGTCCTTGTGTTGTTTCACTGCCAAGTAAACTGTTTACTGTTGCAGTTCTCTGTACATTTACAAGATCATTAATCTTGCTAGTGCATATTTTAGTCATTGCTAACAGATTACTCCTATCATTATTTATGTCGAATGCCAGTTTCTCAATAACCAAGTAGACTATATATATGCTAAATACTCCGCATTGAAATCATTGCAGCTGAAACTAACATCAATATTTTTCGTATACTAGTTCATACCAAGCGAATTCGATTCCCAAAACGTTTTTCTCTGGAAAAACAAGAAGAGATAACCTCAATAACTGAGTAGAAGGAGCTAGGACTAATCCTAAGGGCCAGACCAGATGCAATCAGAAAGACAACTAAATTGCATTAATAAAAAAGGATAATGGTAATAAAATTAAGGGGAAAATGCTTCCAGCCCCCAAAACCCATGAAAACATACTTCCTCCCCCCTCCCCCCTCCACTCCAAGACTTTGTTAACGGGTGCTTTGCCCCCAAAAATAAAGATTTTGTTCTCTGAGCCCCCAAAACACAAAACCCAAGAGCTTAAAATATGTGAAGACTATAATACCCTTTTCTCTCTCTTTATCATGATGTACTGAGATGATAGTTAAAATGATTGATGGTGATTATTTTATTATTTTTATTTTTTTATTATTTTCGTTGTTGATAAGGGGAACTAACTATTTATATTGAGAGATTGTTAAAGTTACGGGTTAATTATTAAGGTTACGGATCACTTCTCTCTCTCTCTCTCTCTCTATCATGATATTACTATGATGATGTTGAAATGATTGAAAGGAATTGTTATTTTATTATTTTTGTTTTTTATTATTTTTGTTGTTGATGAGGAAATTAATTGTTTTTGTTTGTATTGGGAGATTGTTAAGGTTACGGGTTGGTTGTGAATGTTACAGGTTTAATTGTTAAGGTTACGGGTTTAATTGTTAAGGTTACGGGTCGGTTGTTAAGGTTACGGGTTTAATTGTTAAAGTTACGGATTTAATTGTTACGGTTACGGGTTTAATTATTAAGATTACGGGTTTGTTAAGGTTACGGGTCGGTTGTTAAGGTTGCGGGTTGGTTGTGAATGTTACACGTTAGGATATATACGTATATATATTTTGAGTGGAATAAATACTTTGGGTCACTTGGTCTAGTGGTAAAGTTTGAGAGTTTGGACAAGAGGTTAAGGCTAGTGGTAAAGTTTGGGAGTTTGGATAAGAGGTTAGGGGTTCAAATCCTTACAGCCACAATATTTTTAGAATATTCGTTGTTAAGGATAATGGTTGATTGTGAAGGTTACGGGTTGGTTGTGAAGGTTACGGGTTTGTTGTTAACAAGGTTGCATAGGTACGGGTACGGGTACGGGACACGGCAAATTTGTAAAAAGTAAGGTACGGGGACACGGCTCATATATATATATATATATATATATATAT
>BQKN01000786.1:148960-163743 GCA_022839385.1 Asparagus kiusianus
ATATATATTAAAAATTAACAATTATATTAACTATAACAATTTTACTATGTTTAATTTCAAATTAAGAAATAAGCTCACTCCTTGAATCTAAACCTAAACTTAAAGCTAAGCGGGCCGCTTAAATGGCCTGCTCAACTATTTATAAAATAAAAGTCCAAACTGATTTTAACCCGAACCCGAACCCAAATCCAAGCCCAAGCCCAAACCCAAGCCCAGCTTTATAACTCAAACCCTAGTCCTCTAACAAAACGGAAAAAGAAACCCTGGATCACATTCGTCGGCTCCTCTCTGTTCTCTCCTCCTTCAGATCGAGATCGGCTCCTCTCTCTCCCTCCTCTCTCCTCCTTCAGATCCGACTCCAAGTGGATTCTGGGGCTAGGGTTTTCACCGTTCTCCCTCGAATCTCGTCATCGACTCCTCCCTCCAAGCTCGTCGTCCCTCGAAGGCTGGAAATTGTTTCGTCGAGCTCTGATTTCGTCATCGAGGAGTTGGTTTTCATCGTCGATCTCTGATTTCGTCGTCGAGGAGTTGGGTTTTCGTCGTCGATCTCTGATTTCGAGCTCTGATTTCGTCGTCGAGGAGTTGGGTTTTTCGTTGTCGAGCTCTGATTTCGTCGTCGAGGAGTTGGGTTTTCGTCGTCGAGCTCGAAGGTGGTAAAGGGCCTAAAGGCTCAATCGCTTCAGGTTGGTTTTTTTTCCCGCACAAAAATTTCAGGTTGGTTTTTTTTCCCGTCGCGAGTGAATTTGGCGTGTCCCTGCCGTTTGGGTGCGGATCCGCACCCAAAACGTACCCGACACGGGTACGGGACCTAGAATGACGTGTCGGGGTAACATAGGCTGTTAAGGTTACGGATTTGTTGTTAAGGATATGCTTTGGTTGTGAATGTTACGCTTTGGTTGTGAAGTTAACCTACACAACAAACCCGTAACCTTCACAACCAACCCGTTACGGGTTTTTAGAATATTCGTTGTTAAGGATACGGGTTTGTTGTTAATGTTACTGGCTTGTTACGTAGGCTAACTTCACAACTAACGCATGTCCTTAACAACAAACCAGTAACCTTAACAACCAACCCGCAATCTTAACAACCAACCCGTAACCTTCGCAATCAACAATTATCCTTAACAACGAATATTCTAAAAATATTATGGTTGTAGGGGTTTTGAACCTCTAACCTCTTGTCCAAACTCCTAACCTTTACCACTAAGCCAAATGACCCGAAGTATTCATTCCACTCAAAATATATATACATATATATCCTAACGTGTAACCTTCATAACCAACTCGTAATCTTAACAACCGACCCGCAACCTTAACTACCGACCCATAACCTTAACAACAAACTCGTAACCTTAACAATAACACACGTAACCTTAACAATTAAACCCATAACCTTAACAATTAAACTTGTAACCTTAACAACCGACCCGTAACCTTAACAAAAAATCCGTAACCTTAACAATTAAACCCGTAACCTTAATAGTTAAACATGTAACCTTCACAACCAACCTGTAACCTTAACAATTAAACCTGTAACCTTAATAATCTCCCAATACAAACAAAAACAATTAGTTTCCTCATCAACAACGAAAATAATAAAAAAACAAAAATAATAAAATAACAATCCCCTTCAATCATTTCAACATCATCACAGTAACATCATGATAGAGAGAGAATGAATCCATAACCTTAACAATTGACCCGTAACCTTAACAATTAACCTGTAACTTTAACAATCTCCCAATACAAATAATTAGTTCCCCTCATCAACAACGAAAATAATAAAAAATAATAATAAAATAATCCTCATCAATCATTTCAACTATCATCTCAGTACATCATGATAAAAAGAGAGAGTGAAGTGTATTATGGTCTTCACATATTTTAATCTCTTGGGTTTTGTGTTTTGGGGGCTCAGAGAACAAAATCTTTATTTTTAGGGGCAAAACACTCGTTGACAAAGTCTTGGGGGGAGCACGTTTTCTTGGGTTTTGGTGGCTGGAAGCATTTTCCCCTAAAATTAAACCTGCATAAATAGCAACAATCATCAAGTTAATCAGTCTACAACTCGTTACATGGTTATAAATCTTCTAATCCCAAATTAAAACACATTCTTACAAATTAAGTATTCCATTACTTCTCAAATAATTACACCCACAACTATTTGCAATAGCTTAACCATCCACCAATTGCCTCTATACAGACTATACTTAAAACCTAATGCATTTTTTACGTGAATGAAACTAAAGAGCAACACCCTAAACCATCCAAGACTAATAAAAAGACTAGAATTGTCAGGAACTACATTCATCTAAGAGGCATACTGTTTAGCCAAAAAGACGAGCAAAGGACAGCAACGCAATATCCATGCAATCCCCTTGATAATGATGACAGTGAGGATGATGAACTAACTGAAAAACCTCAAGCCACACAACCATTTCATGTAGCACAAATATGCATTAAGTTTCCACTTGCCTTGTTAGCTTGAATTGACTGTATCGTTATGTTGTTTAACTGCCAAACATACCGCGTAATGTTGCAGTTCTCTGTACGCTTTCCTAGATTGTTAATCCTGCCCCTTCATATTTTAAGTTATTTCTGACCATCCTGCAAATTGCCTCGATCTTTTTTTTTTGGTAGATCATCAGCTTCTATATAACCAAATAGATTGCTACATATATGTAAATACTCTCCATTGTGACTTCATTCATTGCAGCCTACAATAACAGGAATATTTTCTCATATGCTAATTCAGATCAATTATACCATTCAATTCAGCAGAACATTTTTGTCTAGATAAACAAGAAGAGAAAAACTCGAATATAGACTAGCTGTAGGAGCTACGACCATGCAAGAAAATCCTAGGAGCCAGACATAAGCAGAAATTGATGGCTAAGCGGCAGTGACAGAGAAGCATAATGGTAGCAGAACTAAGCCCTGCATAAGTAGGAAGAAACACTAGGTTAATCATTCTGCGACATTTTCCATCATTCTAAGTCTTCTAATCCCCAAAATTAAAGCATATTAGTAACAATTCCACATTCCATCACTTCTCTAACCCACTATTGCCGATCAATACCGTCATAATCGCCCCTAGCTATCTCACCTTTACTCCCCAATTGCAGATCAAAATCATTCTAAACCCTTCACTTCCAAAGTAAAACACATTCATACATATCACATTAATTAGCAATTCTTTGCTACTGATCAAATTGTCACAAATGAACAAATTTTAGAGCAATTACCAGCGCACCAATGCATACTCACCCAGATCAATCTGCACCCGCAGCACCCCCACCGCTCTCTCCGGCCGCCGCCGCCGCCGCCGCCGCCGCTTCGGCGACCTCCCGGTCCTTCTCCTGCAAGATCCCAACCAACCAAGCGGCCGGCGTCTGCAGGCACCCGAGCAAGTACCTATATCTCTCCATCCTCGTCGGCATCGTCTCCAGCTCCCCGAACTCCTCGGGCCCATAAACCCTCCCCTCGAAAACGGCCCCTCGGAAATCGTTGAACCCCACCCCCTCCTTCTTCTGGAACTCCCTGCAGGGCCTCAGCGCCGCGGGGACGGCGTCGTCGTCGTGGACGAAGAGCCAGGCGTTCATGCCGGTGGCGCAGACGGTTAGGGTTTCCCACTTGGTGCCCTTCAGGGCTTGCTCCACGAGGGAGTTCTTGGCGACGACGAGCTTGGCGGAGGGAGGGAGGGAGGCTCGGAGGTTCTGGAGCTGCTTGGTGCTGAGGCCGTTGCAGTAGAGGCCGGCGATGAAGTGGCAGTTTTGGAGCTGCTGGCGGAGGAAGGACTGCTTTGTGAGGGAGATTATGGGGCGGATTGACGACATTTTTTTTTAGGGTTTGGTTTCGGTTGGGGGAGCAGAGGTTCGAGGGGGAGGAGGAGGAAACTGGGGGTTCTAGGGAAGGAGGGGTTTGGATGGGCCTGGGCCTGGGCCTGTAATTCTGTTAATCTTCCTTTTTCCAAATTTCCCCCCATTTTATTTATGGATTTGTTTTCATGATTACCTTTCAAGTTTGGATGCTTGATGAATTATTAAAAATACATGTTTGGCGATAGAGATTTAAGCACCCACATTGTCCATTGCGATCCATGTACTCAAAATTGTATGGAGACCAAAAATCACATAGATTCAGAAATGAAGCACACTCTTAACTGTCTCAATGGTGAATTTTCAAGGGTGAAAAGGTTAGCCGCAAAACTAATGTATGAGAATACTCAAGGGGAAAAAATATTCACCCACCCTCCCCCACTTTATGGTTGATTTGAGGTGTAAATTTGCACACATACAGATTTGGAATGTCAATATGTAAATGTGGTTTTCAAGCTTAACCCTAAGCCTAATCCAACGGTAAACTCTCTCGAACGCTCGAACAACTATATCAGCTCTATTTATAACTTCCATAAACTGTTTCGCGTTTTATCACGCAAAGAATCCTCATAGAAACCATGAAGATCAACCATTCTTTAACTTTTAACTAACCAAACATGTTACAATCATAAAACAAATTGAGACAACAGTTAATGTCCTTTAGAAAGACATCTTTTAATGAATAACGAACACAAACCTTGAGCTTTCTTGAATTTGCACCTACATATACTGTGAAGTCCAAACTGAAAAATAAACGATACTATCATGCAAAACATTTTGACATAAAGCACGGAACAATCGTTCCTTTTCCTTCAAAAGGATAATCATGATCTGAAAGCAAATGCAAATGCAAATGCAAATGCAAATGCAACTATCTAGCAGCCGGTCTGGGACACTCAGTTCCTTTTTTTAAAATAATAATAATGGAAATGAAATAATTACAGTTTTCTGATGGTACGAGAAGAATGCCAATCCCCTCTTTCCAAACAATAATCTTGTAAATGAAGTAATCACAATATCTACCCGGAAGAGTTTTCTTTGCTTTTTCTGTTATCAAATTTAGCAACTGGATAATATTCAGCTTGCGTTCAACATTGGAACACCGAGACTAATATGAATAGTGTGACGAGAGCTCCTTCTTAAAAATATAATCTATTGCCTCCTCAACGGTATCAACTACCTGCACGAACGGAAAATTACCGTAAATTTATTTGGACACAAATAACTATGATTCACTAAAAGAAGTTTAAACGTCAAGTTAAAAAAATGACACAAACGATTGGAAACAACAAAGTCCAACCGATTTGTATAGAAAAACATGACACCATGAGACATGACTAAAATGCTAATTATGAAGTACTAACTTGTAGGAAATCCAGGCAGCTAGAGATGAAGAGACATCTGTTGGTGACGATGGTATGAACAATGAGATATGTATCCATATTCTAGATTTTCAGGATTTCAATAATCAACACACCCGTAACTTTTCGTATGTGTGTCTCGTATCTGTATCAATGCCAGATGTAATTGCTGACATCAAATAAGCCATCTTTACCATTCTTCTATAGGCCTCACCAGTCCAGGAGAATAACGGAGAGTTGCTCTTTGATTATATCAGCTTAAATGACCAATAAGGTAGGTTCCTACCCACCAAAAGTTCGTATATACTTCATGAAAAGGTCCTTTTGTCTCTACAGTTTCTTGGTCTAGGAATGAGGAGGCACCAATTCATTGGGTTGAAATTAGAAACAACTGATTATAGATTGTCATTCTGTCAGGAAGCCTTGAGCTCCACAACCAAACACTTCGGAAACCAAAAAAAAGGGACAGATTACGGTGGTACTATCTACAAATTAAAATCAACATTGTCATTATTCATCATCAGCGATAATCATTTCTTCGAAGATGTTTGAAGCTACCAGTAGCAAACATTGATATGGGAGATGATTCCCAATGGATTATTTTGATATAGAATAAGAAAGCTAAAGATGCTTAACACAAAAGTGACCACAACCAAATGAAGACCTTTATTAATATCATCTTAGAATTAAAAAAATACATACAAAAACCTTCCCAGAAAATAAAATTCTCAATTTTTCCTGTCTCAGTAAACCTGCTGTCCAAGGGAGACTCTCCATACACTCCAGAAGGAACATAGAAATATTTAAATGACAAGAAACAATATGGATCCCAATATGAAGCATGATATTTACGACTAAAATCCAACTGTGAATCCTCCAGGATATCAGAAACATGACTCAAAAATTTATCACCTAAAAGTAATTGTTACTTAGCAGCAAAGCAATTGTAAGAAGGATTTAGCTAATGGATCTTTCTGTAGTTCAATACAGTTTTTACAAATTTACAAAAATCCTGATATAATTCTGGATATGATTCCTTGAGTAATTCTATTCAGTATTTGTACGCATGCATAAGAGTAGTGTGATAAGCTATGAAGGAACAATGTTTCACTGTAAAGAAAGTATTATTTTGACCTACCAGGTCTGCTGGATATTTTGCATGGTTATCTTTTCCCCGGAAAACCCCTGTCCTTGTAAGGATAGAAAACCAGGGACGTCCAGCCTGGAATCAAACAATGCAGCATCAGTGAGGACTAAGTTCTTTGTTACCAACATGCCAAACATACTAACAAAAAATAAAGTGTATGGTTTCAGACTGAAAACTTAGTCACTTAATATGTTGAGATAATTTAGTTATAGCTGATGGTCAAAAAGTTTTCTTCAACGCTAGCAATAATTCTGGGATTGAAATCAGTATAAGGCAGGACACAAACACGGGGTCATTAGGCAATATTTTAAACATAAAGTTGCAATCGAATCTCAAACACAAGTCAGACACATAAATGAGGCACAGTACTCGAGTTTTGTATGCCTTTTTAAATTCTCTGTTCCGGCATGACGTAC
The DNA here is from genome assembly GCA_022839385.1 of Asparagus kiusianus. Taxonomy (NCBI): domain Eukaryota; kingdom Viridiplantae; phylum Streptophyta; class Magnoliopsida; order Asparagales; family Asparagaceae; genus Asparagus; species Asparagus kiusianus. Next base: position 155,763 of record BQKN01000786.1, read on the forward strand.
TGTATTTTTATTTTTATGTACATTTAAGTGCAAACATTTGCAGGAAGTTGGCTAAAAAGGTAAATCCAATTGGTGGATAAAAGTTGTCTCAGATGTGCATGGGGCATAGCCATAATTTATCATGCTGATATGGTAAGTAATATACATCAATATATTTCTCCAATTTTAAATTAAAAGAGTAGGTAGATAGTAAAAATTGATGGAGAAGGGTTGTGTCTCAGATGCTTAACATGGATGGTAGCCATCATCTTAGTATGCAAATATGGTATGTATTCTGCATGAATCTATATTCCCCTGAATTGATAAAAATAGATAGGTAGATACACCCTTTTATGGAGGGAAAAGTGAAGGTTTATACATCTAATTACTGGCTTTACAAGACAAACCTTACTGGCACCATTAATATCAACAGCAGGATTATCACCAATCATATATATAGTATCAAATTGATGTCCTTTCACTCCATCCTCAGTTTCCTGATCTTGGTACACATTTGAAAAGATCTGAGAAAGAATAGCTTCTGCATTCTTGAATACAGATGGGTTTGGTTTCCCAAAGGAGGTAAACTTCAAAGGGCTACTGTGAATACTGCACGTAGAATAACTATATGAAGCTCCACATTGTCTCATGATAAAGTGAATATAAACACGTTATGGAAAAGATTTACCTGTTGAATATGCTTTCAAGTGCTATCCTGAAAGCACCCATTCCAAGACGTTCAGATGGAAATGCAGCCTGTCCTACATTTTCAATAGAAATCGGCTTCTTTGGTTCTTTATAAAACTCAAAAGAATAAGTAAATTTAATGCATAGATTTTTTTTTCTTTAAGCTTCACATATATCAGCGGATGAAAATACAGCTAAGTTGCATGGAAACGGGCACGGGTACTGGTACGGGTGCGGGTACGGGTAGGGGACACAGCAAAATTATAAAATGTAGGGTACGAGGACACAGCTACATATATATATTGAATTAATAATGTACATGATATAAAATTTTCCTGCTTCATGTGTCATTAGAATTAAAATTCCGATTATATTTTTGAGTTTCTTTTATCATATTGATTATTATAAATTGTAAATTACTAGACACCTAAACGACCCATTAACTATATAGTTTTAAACTTGGGTATGGACTGAAACGAACCTGACCCGTATCTCATTAGTTTTAAAAGACGGATGTGAAGTGTAAGCTCTACGTCCAGGAAGTCTTTGACAAGTGTTTTAAATTAACACATATATCGTATAATTGAGTACATGTTGTAATAAATGCATGCATATATTCAAGAAGTGTCCATGAAGTTTGGGTACGGGAAAGTGTCGGGTACGTGTCCGGTACGGGTACGGCTTCATTATAGAAGTACCCAGGTAACATAGAAATACAGCCAATACAGGACTAGGAAACGGAAAAAAAATTAAAGCCTGATCTTACCTGGTATTCAAGATCATCTGCTGCAAAGTAAAGTGGAGGTTGCTGATGTCCTATATCTTTTCCAGGAAGACCCTCACATCTCAATACATCGCAAAGAACCTGCAGAAGTGCAAGGCATACAAACAACGTGATGGCTCATGCCAAGTTCAGGTACATGCCAAAGAAAAGGGGGGAAAGACCAGCGTAACAAGACTCTAAGAAATAAATTGGATTAAAAATACCCATATATAGACTTTAGCTTTATCTTCTATCAGCCAAATTGCTTATGTCCAATGCTTGCTTCTCTGAAACCTTCATACAAAGCAGCCAAACTAGAAGGATCCAACAAAGAGTAACATAGGAATTCTGATGAGGACCGGTCTGAGGAGTCCAATCTGAACATGATATGTGCTCATGACCACCACCACACAAGGCAAAGGAAAATAAAAAAAAACATTTGGTACCTCGGTGATTTTATATCAAACACCACAATAAACTCTTTACTTACAGAACTCCTGATCCTGATAAACTACGCGAACTCATCTGTCAGGCTTATCCCTAATGAAAACTCTGCTCATAACAAGAATATCTACAAGAAGGGTTAAGATAAGATATTTTTGTGAAGTTTGTTTCCAACAGAAGGTTCTTGTGCCTCGCATAATATATATAAGGAAAGATGTAAAAAAATCTCTTTCCCATTTAATCATCTCCTGTTGGATCTTTGACACCATTTGCTACATGCACTATTAACCTACAAAGTGACCCATAATACTACTATGGACTTTATCCTCATCGGGTTCTATGGCCGGCCATCTTGACTAACATTGTTTGCTAGCCTTCTATTAAGCAACTGGAGAGTCTGTGTCCTTATTTCGACGTTGAACCAACCATCAACATGTGATTATTACTGTCCTTGTTCAGATATTGAACCAACCATCAAATTCAGATGATTATGAGGCTGTTAACTTTGCAGTCTCATGAAGTATAACTCATCAACCATGATGACAACTTCCTTTTTTATAAAACCAGGGCATCCTCTCACCTTTGATAACCCCAGAAAGAAAAAGAAGCAGAAAGAGAAAATATGTTGTATATCAATATTATACACCTAAAAGATGTAGGTTTTTGGTTACAAAGGGTTATACCTGGATGTCCCTTCCCCAATCAACGGGGTCACTAACAACAAATGCTCCTTTTACTCTTTCAGAGTAAACATTGTATCTCAATTGTGCTTCCCTGGATGTGTTCTTCCCATTAGCTTGCCTAGTAACCCAGCATTTAAACTGCGACAAGGGATCAATGTCTTCAAAGTATGATGCATATTCATCTATGGAAAGAACTTTTCTGCAGACGGAAAACAGACATCAAGAAATATTATGCATGCTACAGTTTTCTGCTTATACATTTGAGCTCTTAAATAAGTAACATTTCACCAATTTAAAACTCACTTGAAGCCATACTCCGACATTACAGCAGCAGGTTCTCCTTTCCCAATGGCAATAACAAGCTCATTTTCAAATCTGCAGATTGGAGGATGAAAAGAATCTTTAGAACTGAAGAACTATGAAGCATAATATAGTACTTGAAATTTGACCCAAATAAAGGGAAATCCTATCTTCATGGGAAATACGGATGGTCTGAAGACCCGAAGAGAAATACAAATACGTCTATCACATTAAGACATAAGACTCGGATGAAAGAATGGTCTCATTGAGAACTTGTCCGTACCTGTTTGCCAGTCCTTTGAAAGGTGAAGGCCCCTGGACAACCTGCATCATATGTCAGCAGAAAAAAGTTCACATAAATGGGAAAAATAATTATGTAGGGAGGGATATAAAAGAGCTTATCCACTGGCCTTGTTAATGTATTAAGAAGTCTGTCATGGACCTTAATCGATGGCCTGATATAATGATACATCCACACCAAACTACATTGCTGCTTGCACAAAGATTTGTCATGTTCGATGTGAAATGCCACAACAGATTGCATCATATGCTTCATGCATTTCATAAGCTTTATTTATTTTAAATGATAAAAAACATCTCAGATAGATGGATATGGGATGCTGACGATGGCTAAGGAATATGGATCGACTCACTAATCATCACTTAAACAAGCTTCATAGCCTAAATGAAACATGCTTGAACATTTATTCATAAGAGGCTCCAAATTGCTGATCTACACATACAAATCCTACACTTTCTGGAACAAATTGACACCGATTTTCATACGGCCGAATGAATATATGTAATAGTTTGTGCATGAAAGAATTCAAGTATATATGCCCATACAAGAAAGAGGTTCATGGTGTAAACCTGTAAAGGTAAAATTTGAACTCCCAATAAACTACTTAATTCAACAGCCCGTTTTGATTCTGGAATACCACCTCCTATTAAAGAAAGAAAAAAAAAACAATTAGAGCCATAGAATAATTTTCCTATAATTTAATAAAGTATGATCAGAAAATTAGCTCAAGAAAATGCAAAATCCATGGCATTCATCATAAATAGGTTAAGCAAGTGCGTTGAGCTGGAACAGACAAATGAGTCAACTCAGTAACAGAAAAAGCCAATGACAAGCATCAAGGAACATAACAATGAGAGACTAAGTTCAACCGTGATGACTTTTATGGAATTGCAATTAACAGCATATGCTAATCATCATAACAAGGCTTTTCCCAGAAATAACGGGGTCAATAGCGGCTACAATTATAGTAACCTACAAAATTAAATTGCATTAAGCCACCTATACAATGTACTGTTCAACAACAATTATTAGTGTTCAAAATGAGATACACTAAGCTAAATAGTGTGCGCACAATCTACCACATAAAAGCAGTATGTGCAGCCACAAAGATGTCAGCACATGCAGCTATGTACACGACATGATTCAATTCCACCCAAGCTGACGCTTAACTTTACCATTCCCCCTTAACTTTCTCCTCCTTGGGCACTTTCTTCAGTTTAAACATGAATTTTCCGATTCTGAATTCCCCCTTGCCTTTTATTATCTCCTGAAATTTGGCATTCTCTTCAAACCTCGCAATGAATTCTTCCCAACATTAACTGGTGTTTTAATGGCTTTCATTGTTTTTTTTTCTTTTGCTATATTTTTTATGTGATGTTGTTGGATTACCCCTTCTTCCTAATATACTTCCTCTCCCTTTCTACTACACGCCCTGCATGCCATTATTGTGTTCATCCTTGGTTGCATGCTCTAAAATTTTACGAACTTAGCTTTTCATTTATTAATCATACAAAATTCTCGTTCAGATTTTCTTATCGTTTCCATGATTCCTCCATTTCCAGGGTTCTCTCTTAAAACTTTTCAATAAATTATGCTGTCTTTCACTTCCATCGCAAAGGGGAACTCATGCAATATGTAGAAGATAGCATATTCGCCACATTTTTGGGAGATTAAGCAGTATTCAAATATCTGAAAAGGCCTAGAACCAAAACATGGAACATGTATACACATATATTTACTATTATCAACTAAACTATCCAACTAAAATGCATCCTAGTAAAACATAATGACTCAAATAGTGCAACTGCAAGCTTACAAATAAAAACCAATCAGAGTGGAAATCTCACCATTGGTTAAGAACAGAAATGGAATCCTCAAGGTACCTGCAATGCAAATGGAAAGCCTAAAAAAGATAAATTTCTTACTGAATTCCACTTCGAAAACATCGAAATCATGAGAACCCTAATGAAGTACCGTTATCATGATAGAGCCTTTTCAAAGCTTGAGGAGAACCTCCAATTGGCGTTTGGCCTCGAAGAATCACCCCGTCGATATCGAAAGCAATCCCAAATGAAGGCCTGCAATTAAATAGATACCGAGAAAATTTCAGGGGAAAAAAATGACAGGGTTTGAAGGAGAAGAGGAATGGAACCTTTGAGGAGTGGGATGAATTTGAGAGAATGATCGACGCAATTCAGTTCCTATATTAGATCGAGAAACCCTAAAAATTGGTCGGAATCTCATTTTCTGACGATTTACGGTGTTTTTCTTCTACTTTTTTCTCTCAATATTTATGATCCAAAACTTTTTCTATTCAAAGAATATATATATCCATCAAATCATCATTTTATCAATTTATTTCTAACTTAAATAAATTTATTTTAAAGGAATATTCTCTTCTTTCGTTGAAAACATAATTTTTTTTTTAAATTTATCACTATTTTCTTCAGTCAGCTCTAATTTTCTTACAAAATCCTAAAAAAAAAAAAAGAAAGAAAACAAACAAAACCCCAAATGTAAATTTTCCACCGCCAAATTCAATCCATTTTCTAAACGCAACTCAAAATAAAATAAACACACGAAAATTCAAATTTTCTAACTACCAGCATGGTTCTTCGACGCGTGGAGCTGGCAACGAATTGAGAGCATCAATCGAATTACCAACAGTAAAAATTGAGAAGAGCGTAAGAGAGGTGAGGAAACAAAAGATAAAAGAGGTTTCCATGCGATTAGGCTCAATTTTCATTGATTTTTTTTATCATGGATTGTGGTAATAATAATAAAATAAAAAAGAGAAGGAGACGCAAGAAGAGCAAGTTTTAACAACATTTTATAAGCGGGAGTGTTTAGAGATCCATTATCAACTCAAGTGAACGGGTAAAAGTACACGTCTCCATGCATTTATTTGAATAGCTAATTTGATAATTATTTTATTTGTTCTTTTTAAAAGAATATATATATGCATACAAATCTCATATCGGACAATGTCTCATGTATAAAAAATTCATTATTCACTTGTTAAATTTATCAGAATTTTTAGCACATTAATCAAGCTCATTACAGCATGCAACAGATGTTAGGTTTACTTAATATTTATTTATACCATTTATCTGATTTATTTTACCAAAATAGATATAGAACAACTATTATTCTCTGTGAGAATAATTGCATATTTTTTATGAAAAGCTAGAAATATGTTAATTTCAATGGAAACTTACATCGTCTTTAATGTCCTTAGTAATGCAACCAAGATGAGACGATAGTCATGTATAAAACACTCTATTACAAAGCACTAAAGTTACCTTTATGGTAGAATCAACAATTTTTAATATAATTGTTTAAAATTTGTACGAACAATAAAGGCGTAAATGCACTTAAATATCCTGTAGTTTCCCTTAACTTATACTTGCATGCCTTTAATTGTTTTTGGCAACACATATATACCCAGAGCTTCTAAAATCTGCACTTCATACATTCAGCGATGTAATTGTTTTTGGCAACACATATATACTCAGAGCTTCTAAAATCTGCACTTTCATACATTCAGCGATGTGAACGTGAGCCCCCCCCCCGGCGGAAAAAAAAGAAATTTCTCAAGTAACACTTATATATCAATTTTACGACATTTTACCTTTTGATAGTTGTTAAAATTACTATTAAATTATTTTAAAATAAAAGTATGATAAATTTAAGATATAATTATAGTAGTTTTAATATATTGTATTTTTTAAAACTAAGAGTTAGTTTTAAATTAGCATGTGAATGTCACATTAGAATTTTTAAGCTAGAATTCTCACATTTTCATAAATTAGAGATTTAAGTGCAATGTTTAAAAGCTTTAAGATATATAAGTGTTGACAAAATCAAGTAGATATATAAGTGCAGGGTACGGGGACTTCTATGTATTTAAGTGCAATAGAACCAATAATAAATAATAATATGCATTAGTTTATCCACAATTAAGTAAAATCATGCGATGAAAACATTTTACAAATATAGAATAATAGATAGATATTTTAACAATAGGTGGCTAAAATTAAAGAGGGTTTCATAATAATTACACAATATTCTATCACATACAAATACAAGTTCTCTAGGAACACAACAACGGTTAACTTCCTTGTCTTCCAGTTTCTCCTCCAATTATTGGAAGGTCGTGCTTGGATTAGAGACTTTTTTAATCCCGAGATTAATTTAACTCTCTATAATCTAGGGATACAATAGTGTAACAGACTATAGTGAGTTAAATTTTAACAATATATTTAGTTCAATTTTTTATTAATACATCTAACACCCATGTCATGTTTGGGAACTTGTCATTATAAGGGGTATAAGATTAGAACAAAACAATAAATATCTACAATGTCTTCTACATATTAGCAAAGTGTTCCTCGGGTTTGCTTGTCATACTCAGTTTTTCAGTGGACTGTTTTTAATTTCATATTTCTAAAGGGTATGTTTATAAATTTCATATTTTTAGGTTATTTTTGTAATTTTTCAAACTTTAAAGGGGTTGTTTGTAATTTTTAAAGTTCTTAGGATTTGTTTGTAATTTTTAAAATTCAAGGGTTTCTGTTAAATTTGAAAGTTTTTAGGAGTTAGTTATAATTTTTAAATTTATTGAAGGGTTGTTTGTTATTTGGGAAAAATGTGTCCAGGCCCCAAAAATAGAAAGTTTATGTGATCTGCCCCTTTGTATTCTGACTCATGTGTATAAGCCCCAAATACACATTGTATTTGTGTTAAGCCCCCAAAGTATCTCTCTCTCTCTCTCTCTCTCTCTCTCTCTCTCTCTCTCTCTCTCTCTCTCTCTCTCTCTCTCTC
>BQKN01000786.1:167945-209833 GCA_022839385.1 Asparagus kiusianus
CCCCCCCCCCCCCCCCCCCCCCCTCCCCCGGCTCCCGCCACCACAAAAAAAAAGAAAAAAAAACTCCAGCAACCTAATCCCCCGAAAATGGCGACACTTCTCCGTCCATCTCCACCGGCAACTCCCACATGTCCTTCATCGACCCATAGCCATCGCTCATCGCCCCTCATTCGAAGCCCTAACTTCATTCCTACTCACCGTCTCCACCGGCCCAGCCGGTTGCTCTCTCCGGTCACCGCCACGTCGGCTTCCCCCGGTGCGCAAATCCCGAAATGGCCCTCCAAGATCATTCTTTACTTAAAGCTCCCTAATTTTCTTTAAAAAAAAATTACATATTTTTGCAGCAGGAGGCTCATCTGCTGTCACTTCTGAGGGGTTGACGAATTCATTGGAAAATGTTAACGTTTTTGATTTGGAGGGAAAAGCAGTTAAAATTAGCGACCTTTGGAGAGGCAGGAAAGCTGTAGTTGCGTTTGCTCGACATTTTGGGTATTTTTTATTTTTATTTTTATTTTTATTTGCATTTGTTCTTAATTACAGTGAAACGGATGAATTTTGATTGGTTGTTTGTTTGTCGCAGATGTGTTCTTTGTCGGAAAAGGGCTGATCTTCTTGCATCGAAAAAGGTTCGTATTACAATGAATATTTGGGTTACGTTCTGGTGGAATTTTCAAGACTATAGGTAAAGTTTGAAGTTTCTGTTGATCATCTCGAGTTAACTGTTCATTGAGAATGTGAACTTACACAAGCCAATGAATAGGAATTGTGAACAATCTAAGGATTCTGATTTTTCAGAAAAATGCAACTTTTCTGAGGAGAATCACTCCATATGTAGAAGTATTCCTCATAGTTTCTTGGGTCCAAGAAGCGCTTGATTTGTTCATTGTGATAGGTTCTGGTGATATAATTTTAATTGAAAAGTTTCCCTCATTCGAACTTCGTATTTTTCTCTAGTATTACACGTGAAAACTGTGCATGAGAACCCCACAGGTTAGGCATATTTTTGTATGTCAGCATCTTTATAACTTCTGTTTCAGGGGATGTACTCCGATTTTCTTCAATTTACGTTATAGTATCTGACTCTACGAAAAAATAATATTGGAAAGAACATCATCAAAAAGATAAGTTCACCTCACCGAGAGAGGTTTTTACTAGTAGAGACCACAAAAGTCATTTAATAGTCGGGTTGAGATGAGATGTGATACAACACCATCCTTATAACCTACTGAAAGTTACAGCCTGGAACCCAAAGTTATACCTTATAGGCCTGTAATGAGTTCATGAGTCCAAGTCAAGATAAAACCTTGTCCATGCATTCAGCTTTAACTTCGTTAATATGCTTGCTGAGATCTTTTGTATTATGAATAACATGCTTGCTAACTTCCTAATGCGGCTTCTAGTCCCTAGCCAACATTCTGGTCTATTGCAAGATGGGTATGTGAAAGGGCCTTGTTGAAACCTGAGACTTATATTCTACACTGAAGAAGTTTTCGGCGGTCATTTTTCAATAGAAGATGGTGTAACCGCAAACAAATATTTGTATTGGCAATAGTTGATAATCTATATTCTCCTTTGGAGTTTAAGGGAGCATTAACCTTATCATTTTCATTGATCTTGTTGGTTCATGTGTGTTAATGGAGAGGCAAGTTTCTTAAAAAAATAAGTAAATATTCTCTCATGGTTTGTATTGGTAAACCTAGTGGCTCAGATCGAGATATTCCAATATATGCAAACTTCGGCACTTGAAGCTGAAGGCAAAGTGTTGTCCATCTTAATCGCTTGCAACTAAGTAGGTTGTCTATGTGTTTACTTGCAACTTTATGCCACGCTGTCAAGTGAGGAGTTTGTTCTTACATTTGTCATTGTTCCAGCACTAAATTGTTTACTGTTTATGATCATTCTAGTTGACTGAAGTGAAATTATTTTTAAAATGAAGTGAATTTGATTCTTTACTTAGACATCTACGCTATTTCAATATTCTACTGCAAAAGGCAGCCACATAAATCATGCTGATTTGTATTGTTTTAAGCACTTACTGTAGGAGGTGATTGATGCAGCTGGAGTTGCACTTGTTTTAATTGGGCCTGGAAGCATTGATCAGGTACTTCTTGACGTCTCTAAATGCTAGAGGTATAGTTTGACCCATAATTGCATGGAACCCTTTTCGTTTAGGTTCACGGGATGGGTACGAGAATGTGGTACGCCACTCATCAGGAATGGGGGTACGAGGGGGTAGGCTTTTATGGTACACTAGGAAAGATGGTAGCCTTTGGGTTTGGTTATTAAATGCTAGTTGATATCAGTAATGGTAAAAGAACCTTGAGAATCATGTTGCAATTAAGATATGCATACTTTATCTGTTTAATTTCTTAATTTCTTATGTTTTTGTTGTTTATTCTTTTAAAAAGAGCTATTTTTTAAAACAAATTAACTGGTTTGAATTCTAAATCGGGTTGCTGGAATTGGTGAATCGGGCTTGTTCCATGCGAATCTGGGACGATTGAACCTGTGGTTCGGTATATCATACCACATTCCTGACTTCTATGGTTTGACCAGAATCCTTACTTCATTTATCCTTAATTGCTTGTCCAAATTTATGCATGTGCATCTTTTGTATGCCCTTCTTAATCCATCTTCTCATGTTTAATGTGTTTATTCACCACTTGTCTTAATTTACTGGCTTGGTAATCTGCAATAATGTGGTAATTTGCCACTTGTGCGTTGAAAATCAGTATTTGCTCTAACAATGTGATATTTGTTCGACAGGCAAAGACATTTTCTGAGCAAACCAAATTTCCTGGAGGTATGATAGCAGAATGTATATCACCTAATCTTAGCCTTTCATGGTAATGGTAATAATTTAAATGTTTGAAATGCTGAGGTAGTCAATAAACTTTAGATGAAAAGTCTTGCTTCCATCTTTACAGTGGTGGATCCACCTTAGAGGAAGTGGGGTCACGTGACCCCACTTTCCTCCAAGGTGGATAGCCACCCTTGCTTTAGGTCGAGTACAACTTGAATCTTGAATACTTGCCCTTTCAACATATTATTGGCCAACAATTCCATCTGCACTCTAATTAATGTTTAGTTTGTATTTCTACCTCACTTACAATTTTCACCCTCAAACATTAGTAATCATAATTCATGGTGTCTGATGTCTCAGTTAAGTCTTATTTGATCTTAAACAACAATACATTATACTCCTCTGTTTAGTGCTGGATCTGGACTAAAGTTTGGGATCCATCCTTGCAAGGGATGATTGATAGTCTTACTAATGGTGCTGTCACTGACAGTATTATTAATCAAAGAGATGATTGGCTCAATGGTTCTTTACTGAAACATATTGATTGGCTCAATGTGTGATTATGTACATTTTTCAAAATATGAAGACTCATTGAGGATAGTTTTAAAAATTTTTAGTTATTAATTATGTGCATTTTTCAAAATATGAAGACTCATTGATGATATTTACTTATGTCATATCCAGGTAATATTGTTGTACCTAAATACTTCACATATGTGCTTTTCCAAATTAATAGGCTTTTCCACAGTGATGTACATGTCACAAATTTTTACCTTCTGCATTGAAGTTTTCAGTTAATCAATATGAATAAGGTCGTAGGATTTCTTAGGCAATTCTTAATCATACAATAACACAAATTGTTAAATTGGCTAAATAAGTAATCAGTAAATTTCATAATAGGTTTAATTGGTGGGCTAGTATTAAGAATTGTTCAAATAGGCTATTTTCCAAGTTGACTAACTTGATGCTATCTAATGTCAATCCTGCATTGATCAGTCATACTTACCCCTTGAAAAATGAGAATGATGGTCCAGTTCTCAGGAGATTAAGAATGACGAAAAGTTGGATGCTAATTTTGTTAGTTCCATGTCATCTGTATGTATTAATGTTTTTAATGATTTAGCATATTAGAAATCATATTAGTTATCATTAGTTCCATGCCATCTATATGTATTCTTAATTATCATGCAACTCTTTCTCTTATCCTCAATCATTTTAAAAGTTTATGTATTTTGATGCAGAAATTTATGCAGATCCAGACCATTCATCATATAATGCACTTAATTTCGTTTATGGTGTATCAACCACATTTACTCCATTGGTACCTTTTCGATAACTATTATCCAATTGCGCAATCTTGTTCTCTCTCAAAAAATCAATTGTTTTTTATATCATTTCTGGATTAGTATTGTGAGTGATATACCCCATTAATATGTTATATTTGTAACTTTTAAGTCATAAAAATCTTAGGCTGGTCTGAAGATCATACAGTCATATATGGAAGGATATAGGCAAGACTGGGGGCTTTCTTTTGAAAAGGACACCAGGACTAGAGGTGGTTGGTAAGTTGTTATTCTTTAACATGGACCAAAGAATCTTCATTCATGAGTAATTATTTCTATTTCATTGGTTCTAGATGCATTTAGGCGATTATTGAGAACTTAAAATAGCATTCCTTCTTTACATTTAGCACATGTTCTTCATCATTTAGAACTTTTATTGTTAAGTTGTGTTTTTTTAATAACTTCAGACCTTTTTATGCACACTTGTATGGTTTTCAGGCAACAAGGAGGACTTCTTGTAGCAGGTCCTGGGACGAGTAACATATCATATATCCACAGGGTCAGCATTTGGTTTCTGCTGATATTAGCGTCATTTGGTCTTCCTACTACTAAAATTTTATTCTTTATGTTTTCCTTAATAAAAGCCTTAAAATTTTAAATCAATTGTACCATGCCCGCTGGATTTTCCTTTCCCAACTGTAAATAGTAGTTAACTGCTCAGTTAAGTAAACAAGAAGTAGAAATTTAATAGTCTGTTATAATTATTTAGCCTGTCCTCATAACTACGCCTAATGAAGCCTATGAATGAGTACATCCTGTGTGATCATCAAAGATAAGTAGTGAATCAAGATTGTATTGATGCTAAGAAATTCAATGTTGTTTTGATAGTGTTGAGAAATATACATGAAGCATGTAAAAGAGTTAGGGTTTCTTCTTAGAAACCACCTTAAAAATATGCTCATTATACAAAAACCATCTTTCATTTTCAATTTGTACTTAAAACCACCTTTAAAGTAGGTTTTTGTTCCCACCTTCCAGTCAAGTTTTTCACTGAAAACCCGTAAATATCCTTAAAAACTCACATTAATGACATGTGACTCACTTTATTAATGTTTAGATTTAGTTAGCATACATGTTACATACTTTTAAACGTGCAACGTGCATTTTAAGGTTATTTTCGATTATTTAGTGAAAATTTGAATATGATTTGGTTGATTGGATAACAAATCCACTTTAATGGTGGTTTAAGTATAAATTGAAAATAAGATGCGGCTTCTGTGTAATAACCCTATTTTAAGGTGGTTTCTAAGGGGAAAAACCCCCAAAAAGTAAAGTTAACATGTTGAGTACAACAGTTTCCAGTAGCATGGACAATATCCTATATATCATTGGTCAAGCTAGGGATATAGAATTATAATAAGCTGGTGCGTGTGCGTGTGAATTTGTTTATGTATTTTACTTGTGTAAGATACTTATCCTATTTTGCCAGGACAAAGAAGCTGGAGATGATCCGGATATGGAAGATGTTATTAAAGCATGTTGTTTATAGAAATCCTCTGAATCCTTGAGATATACGTGAATATTGATGTCATATACATGAAAATGAAAATAGTGTATTTGTATATGATGGTACGGTATAAGCAGAGCTCCTGTGACAATGAACACGAGGTTTGTATCCTGGTTTTATCCTCGAGCTGAGATCCGTCGAAGGGCCATTACTGCATGTCGACATTGTAATAAAGGATGTTAACAATTTCTTGTCACCGACTCTTGTGTAGTATATTTCTGATGCCTGATAATAATAGAACTGTTATTACGATGGACTCATTGTAAATCCTTGATCATTTTGTTAATGCATAAACATGCCAAATTAAATAAAGCAGCCGAATTAATGAGTTAATTTGTATGTGATTGCATGATCATTGCTGTTCTTGGGTAGTCTGTAACATGTTTCCATTGCGAAGTCTTCGGCGGTTTATTCATAATTAAGTTCTTTGCTGAATTTCGAGTATCTCATTTATTGGCTTAATTTCTCTTGTTTTACGTCATCTACTCCTCTATACTCATATGAGGGATCCTTAGATTCACTATTCATGTTACAGTAAATGTTACAGTGAATTGCTGTACTATTATTGTTGCAGCATAAATAGAATGGTGTATCGTTTTTAAAAAGTACCGTAGCATTAAAAAAAGATTACTGTAGTAGCGAAAACAAAAAAAGGGAGTCGTGCTTTGCACAGGGTGCACACAAGGCCTACAATGTGTAAACTCATTTTGTACTTCTTTTTCAATTTTCCCTTTCATAAATGCTTGCACATTCACAAATTTTCTCCAAAATAAATATGCTTATTAGTCCATATTAGATTCAAACTGAAAACACCGTGTGTTCATCCATTTTGTGTAGCTTTAAAGAAAATAAATAAATGATTTATGTAAGTTTATTGCAATTATATTGACTACCCTTCTAAAGTTTAGTGAATTTATCAAAGGAAATAAAGCAGCCAAAAGTGTTCCATACCACAGCGGATATATACCCAGCTAACCCGAAACCCAAATAGTAAATACTTCATTCGTCCAAAACCCTAAAAAAATGTCGGAGAAAAAGCGACGACAACCAAATCCCGCCACCGCCGGCGGCTCCGCCGCCTCCTTCTCCGCCTCCAAGAAATCCAAGCTCCCAACCACCACCAAGACCTCCTCCCACGCTCACTCCCTCCGATCCCAACTCAAACCCGACTCCGAGATCCTCGCCTCCCTCCAAAAACTCTACTCCGAGCACCAAAAGCCCGCCAAGGCCAAAACCCTAACTCTAACCGACCTCAACCTCACCTCCAAATGCCGCGTGGTCTCCGATCTCGACGCCTCCTCCGTCTCCCTCTCCATCGAGCGCGTCGTCCTCGACATCGCCCACTCCATCCTGGGCGGCCGCGGGTTCTCGTTTGACGTGCCGTCGAGGTCCGCGTCAAATCAGATGTACGTCCCGGAGCTCGACCGGATCGTGCTCAAGGATAAGTCGTCGGCGAGGCAGTTTGCGAATTTGAGCACGGTTAGGAAAGCGACGATTACGGCTAGGGTTTTGTCGCTGGTTTATGGGGTTCTCGAGAGGAACATTCATGTTACCAAGAGGGATTTGTTCTATACTGATGTCAAGCTCTTCCAGGTCTGTGATTTTTTTTCTTAATTCGATCTCGAATTCGAAGAATTAGTTTAAAGAAATTTGTTATCGATTTATAATGATTTTGTGGTAAGAGAGCTCCACTGACATTCCCATTTTGATCGGGAAAGGATTAGATCATGACGATGATGGTGGAGCTTGAAATTTTGGATAAAGTCTTGGTGCAAAGTTTGGTGATGTGATTTAAAGTTTCAATTACTTTTTTCAGGAGATGATCTGTTATTTGAGGCAATCCCTCTGAAAATTTTTAGTGTTGCCTGAATTTTATTGCCATGTATGTTTACCTCATGTAGAAGTCATTTTGATACTGAATTGGTTGAGTGGTTTTTATAGGAAACTATATAGAAAATGGCTGATAGATGCAGTTTTGTAAATAAAACTTTTCTGGAGATTTCTATAGACTGTGTTTGGTTCAAGAAAAATTTACAGAAAAGTTTTCTATAAAATTCTATTTTATACAAATCAATTTCCTTTCAAAATGGACGGAAATCATCCAGAAATCTGATGCATATATTAAAAAATAATTAAGTACATCAGTACCTTTCCCATGTGATTTCCCATGGGCATTGTTAGAGCAACTCCAATGGGGAGGCTGCAAAATGCAGCCTCCCCAAAGAATATGGTTTGGGAATACGCTTTTTTAGAGGGGGGGGGGGGCACTCCAACAACCCCCTCTATATGGAGCTCCATTTGTATTTTTAATTGATTTCTTTTATAATACTTTAAATAGATTTGAAAATATAAAAAATATAAAATGTTAAAAAAATTATATGAATTAATTTAAAATATAAAATATATTATAAAATAATACTAAAAGTATAATATATAATATGCTCATTATTTAAATAAAATTAATTATCTTTAATAAATTGATAATAAGACATAGATAAGAGCCTTTAAATTTTAAAAAGCAAAAAATATAGCATAATATTTGGAACAACCTTCAAAACTTATCCGAAGGATGAAATTTTATATATTACATTCATCGGCATTACATAGAAAAATAAAGTACATGAAAAAAACTAAAAATCGGGCAGACCATTTCCTCCATATCCACCGTTTCTGTAGTCAGGTATTTCGTATTGACTTCCTGCATAACTATATTCAGGATTAGGAATATCATATGAAGAACCTCCAGTTGTGTTTCTATTTAAAATCTCTTGTTTTTTAATTCGAAAATACTCGCGTTCCGAAGGATCAGTAATAGTATCAAGATTAATCAACATAATCTTACTTTCCTATCGTTCCCTTTGAATATCTAATTTTTTCTTATCGTTTTCGGCTCTTAACATCATAATCTGGTGCATTGCCATTCTATCATTTTCTCGTTGTCCATGACTTTTTTTAAAATATCGACAATTTTTTGATTGCTTTTATTGAGTTTCCAAGTCGAGGTTCTTTTCAGTTGCCTGTCGCCTCCTCATCTTCTCTTTCTTCCTTCCTGTCAGTCGACTTGTTATCATATCTTCGTCATTATGAGTATATCCCTCATTATCATCATTTAAGTCGTCGACAGGAGAACTTGAATCTGATCCCTGAGATGAGCGGAACTTTGAAGTTTTGAAAGTTGCAGGCGATCTGACACTTATATTTGCCCATTTCTCTGCATCTTTCAAAATTGACCAAACATGATCAAATAGAAACCCCTTTCTCTCTTCTGGATCTTCTGCAAATATTATCCTAGCACGTTTAATCTACCACAAGAGAGGAAGAAACATTTATTAATAACATGATAATAGATGATAATCAAGATTTACGTTATTCAAAGTACTTATAATGTCGAGCTCAGAAGAACCGCTTAGATTTAAGCGCTCGACTTGTCGAATGCATCCTCGAAATTTACTGATGACCTTCATAATTAATTGCATTCGGCACGAGAGAGACTTCGGAGTCCTTTGAGCATTACAAATATTGGAAATCCTTTCATGAAATAAAGCAGAAATTTGTTCCTACAGCTTGTCCTTTTGATTAGAACCTAAGACTGGGTCTTGAGAAATTTCGAGTCAAGTGGTGCATAAAATTTGGTCTTCTTCTTGTAAAAAAGACTAGTTTGCGGTCCGTGCAAAGCACGGTTTTTTGCTACAGTAATCCCGCTTTTTTAAATACGGTATGTTTTGAATTTTTTGGAAGTGCTACAGTATCCCGCTCTGCTATAGTATCTTTTAAACGTTACAGTATACCCGTGTGCTACAGTATTATTTTTAATCAAGCATTAACTACAGTAATAATACTACAGTAAATTCTACTGTAGCATTTGCTGTAGCGTGAACAGTGAATCTCTGATCCTCCTATTTGTATAAAGGAATAGATTTTCCGCAACTAGATGCCATAATCTAAGGAGATAACGTTGTTTAGGATGATACTATTATGATGGAGGAATGTAAAGAGTTATGAATATAGAATAAGAAGAGTTGTGGTGGAGATATGAAAATTGTGCAAGTATTATATAGGGATCAGATGAGGGGAGTCTCCAACACCAGGAGAATCCAATGTGGGGAGTTTCCAACCGGAGGAGAATCCAATGTGGAGAGTCTCCAACACCAGGAATCCAATATGAGGAGTCTCCAAAGTGGGGAGTTTCCAACACGAAAAGAATCCAATGCGGGGAGTCTCCAACACTAGAATCCAATGTGAGGAGTCTCCAACACAAAAGAAATCCAATGTGGGGGTGAGAAGCCAATGCTGAAAAGAATCCAATGTGGGGAGTCTCCAACACAATACGAAAGGAATCCAATGTAGGGGGTGAGAAGCCAATGCTGAAAAGAATCCAATGTGGGGAGTCTCCAACACATTGGAATCCAATATGAGGGGTGAGAAGCCAATGCTGAAAAGAATCCAATGTGGGGAGTCATATTATATAATGACATTACATCCATCTCTAAATAACTCACAACTTATATGATTATTTCTATAAATAACTTCTTTATCAATGAACTATGGAGCCGGACCGTCACATCTACCTTCTTCTTCTTCTTCTTCTGACGATGAAATATTTTCTAAGTACATTAAAGATTGGGAGGAAGATATGACACAATGGGAGAAGGAAGATGAACTCTTAGCTTGCGTACATGCCTCTAATAATCAAATAATGACTTATCTCTCTCAAGAGGCAGAGCGACCAAAGCGTACTGGCTCAGTTCCTGGTCATTTGGTGATCAATCGCGGGAGGGAAGAAGGTAATTCTCGACTTTACCATGACTATTTTTCTGATAACCCTATATATGGTGCAAACCTATTCCGTAGAAGATTTTGGATGCACAGGAGTTTATTCTTTCGTATAGTCGAGGCGGTACGTGAGCATGATAACTTCTTCGTATAGAAGATGGATGGTGTCGGCAAACTTGGGCTATCAACTTTACAAAAAGTTACATCGGTATTTCGCATGTTGGCGTAGGGAACATCAGCAGATAGTACTGACGAATATGTTAGGATCGGTGAGTCAACTGCAATTGTATGTTTGAAGAGATTTTGCAGAGCAATTGTAGAAGTATATGGAGATGAATATCTGAGGACCCCTAATGTCGACGATGTTGTAAGGTTATTGCAAAAGGGCGAAGAAAGAGGTTTTCAGGAATGTTAGGAAGTCTAGACTGTATGCATTGGTAATAGAAAAATTGTCCAACAGCATGGGCAGGACAATACTCGGGTCGTCATGGAGGTCCAACCATTATTCTTAAGGCAGTAGCATTATATAATCTATGGATATGGCATGCATACTTCGGCTTACCAGGATCCAATAACGATATTAATGTATTGTAGTCGTCTAATTTGTTCGACAATCTATCACAAGGTATTGCTCCTCCTGCTCATTACACAATTCAAGGAAAAAATTATGATGTCGGTTATTATTTGGTCGATGACATATATCCGAAATGGCCAACACTTGTTCAAACCATTTCTAATTTCGATGATAAAAAGAAACAATATTTTGCAATGATGCAAGAAGCATGTCGAAAAGATGTTGATCGGGCATTCGGTGTTCTCCAATCACGATTTGCTATCATCAAGGGGCCAGCCCATTTTTAGGATAAACGAACTCTGCATGATATCATGACTGCTTGTATTATAATGCACAATATGATTGTCGAAGATGAACGCGACGAGCAAGAAGATGTTATCATTTCAACTCCACAATCAATTCTGAATGCTGAAAATATGGAGATAACGGAAACTGAACGATTCCAACGGTTTCTTGCTCGACATAAGAGGTTGAAAAACAAAGAAGCTCATTTTGCACTTCGAAATGCATTGATTGAACATTGTGGGAAAGATATGAAAATGAAGCGATGTAACTTTTTTTACTAATGAAATCATGACTTTTTCATTTTTAATTACTTGTTTCTTGAAATTTTATATTTCAATTAATATTATTCAATATTAATCTTATTTTGAAGGTATCGACAAAACATTTCCAACTGTAAAACTTTTATTTAAAAATAATTAGTAGAAATAAACTTATGTTGATTTTAAGTTGAATATCTAAAAATAATTAGTTAGGTAGAAGGGTAATATTGTTATTTTTAGGGGGAATAGTGAAATGGAGGGGGCTGCATATTTGGAGTAAAAACTCCAAATATGCAGCCGGGTGGGATTTTTTGCAGCCGAGCTCCAAAATTTGGAGCTCGGTAGGATGCCAACGGGGCTGCATTTTGGAGAAATGTAGTCCGGTTGGAGCTGCTCTTAGTAAGCTATTTTCTATAAAGTGACATCCAATCAAACAAAAGAAAAAGAAAACAACATATTTTCTATAAAGTTAGAAACTTTTTCATTCTTTGAACTAAACAAAGAAATAGCAAAAAACAAGAAATATGGTACTCTTTTGAGTTCTATAATTTTTTCGTACAAATTTTATAGAAATACAAGGAAATCAAAATTTGAGTACTTTTCTTTTTCCTTTTTTTATAGAAATTAAACCAAACAGCCCCTTGGACAATGAGGACTTCTCACAAACATATATCGCTGATCGTTTTCAACTGAAAACCTAGCTCATATAGTTTAAGCCCGCACAACAAAAGATTACTTTTGAAAACAGCCTATATAGAGGGGAATGCCTCAAGGATTTCTTGGATAGTTTCATTCATTGGATAGAGACTGAGACACAATCTGAACAATACATTACATTCATTTCATGGAAAAGTGGATCTCTCGGTGTTTAATTTTTGTATTTGTTTTGGTAATGAATGGTTTGTTTAAATTTGCTATCATTTTAGCAACTTTCCTCTTATATGCGTGTTTATATCTGAATTTCTTCCCAGCTCTTGTTTATCATTTGTGGATTAACTGCATATTCCTGATTTTTCACCTTTTAACTTTTTTTTATTTCCAAACCTTAAACTTGCTATTGTGCTTACAGGACCAGTCTCAATCTGATGCTGTACTTGATGATGTTTCTTGCATGCTTGGCTGCACGAGATCCTCTCTCCATGTTGTTGCATCTGAGAAGGGAGTTGTAGTTGGTCGACTCATATTCACTGATGATGGAGACCAAATTGATTGTACCAAGATGGGTATAGGAGGCAAGGCCATTCCTCCCAATATCGATCGTGTTGGAAATCTTGAGAGTGATGCCCTCTTCATTCTCCTAGTAGAAAAGGACGCTGCTTTTATGCGACTTGCAGAGGATAGATTCTACAACCGGTTCCCCTGTATAATTGTCACTGCAAAAGGCCAGCCTGATGTAGCCACAAGGCTTTTCCTCAGGAGGATGAAGACAGAGTTGAAACTCCCAGTTCTTGCCTTAGTCGACAGTGATCCTTATGGCCTTAAGATTTTATCTGTTTATATGTGTGGTTCGAAGAACATGTCTTATGATAGCTCGAATCTCACAACACCTGATATCAAGTGGTTGGGAGTTCGACCAAGTGACTTGGACAAGTATCAGATACCTGAGCAGTGTCGGCTTCCAATGACTGATCAGGATGTGAAGGCTGGAAAAGATCTTCTGGAGGAGGATTTTGTGAAGAAGAACAAGGGGTGGGTGAAGGAGTTGGAATTGATGGTGAAGACAAGGAAAAAAGCTGAGATACAGGCTCTTAGTTCATTTGGGTTTCAGTATCTTACGGAGGTGTACTTGCCTCTAAAGATACAGGACCAGGATTGGCTGTGAGATTGAAAGGTAAGTGAATCAATTGCTACTTTATTTTCTCGATTACTATGTTATCTGGTTAATTATGAAGATTGGTAATATGTTATTGTTAGATGAAAAAGAAAACTTTTGCTTTAATAGATAAAATCCTAATCAATCCTAAGATTGTTCATGTCAAACTATTGAGATAATTAAGAAGATGCGGAACCATATCTGAATCCATGGAGTAGGATGTGACTCTTTGAGTTTTTGAGATGTAGATCTTCCAAATTTTATATGTATATATCCTCCTTAGAGAAACCCTAATCCTTCTGAAGATGAGAAATTAGAAAGAGATTGTACGTAAAGATTTGGGGAACCACAACCCTATTTATAACTGAATTCATTTATTCATAATTATCAATTTGGTCCATCATAGAATTAACAATTATATTTTGGTTTCTATACATAGGAGACACATACTTTAATTATATATTAGAAGCCCTAACACTAAATTAGATTACTTTAATAGGCTAACCTTAATTGATAGTACGCAATGCACATTTATTTAATATATTAGCCTATCATTGGATATAAATCCAATAATCTCCCACTTGGGCCATATATTTACTATATAAATGTGAATTATGATATAACCATATGAGCTCATGAATTTTGCTATCAAATAATTTGCATCTTTAACAATCTCGTCTATTAGTTGTATCAACATAGGATCAATGCGATCTTTATTGCATTTGTCGCAATTAGACCCATCAATGGTTACGTATATCAATACAACCAACAACATAGATCAAGCATGGATGTGTAGCATGAAAATTTCATGTAGTGTGATCTTAATATGCCTATTTTCAATTGGTCCACCTTAAAATCTTAGTGACATCAAACCATACCAAAAAAACAGAGTGAATATGAACTAAATACTTTATACTGCAGTAAATAACCACATAATATTTATAAAATCATAACAAATGTGTCTACAAATAAAAACATCTAAAATACAAACTCCCACTAAAATGATATATCCTGAAGAGATAAAACACTTATATGAGCAGTGTGCTCATTAAAGACCTTGGACGGTAATCGCTTAGCGGATCCGCAATCATGGAGTTTATTCCAATGTGCTCTATATACACAAGTTCACTCTGAAACTCTTTTTTTAACTAGGAACTTGATGTTTATATGTTTTGACTTCGTCGAGCTCTTGTTGTTGAAATACAACACTGCTGACTTATTGTCACAAAATAATTTAAGTGACATTTCAATGCCATCCACAATTCGCAGCCTAGTGATAAAATTTTACAGTCATATTCCATGATTAGACGCCTCATAGCATGCTACAAACTCAGCTGTTATGGTGGATAAAGCTATGAGTGTCTCCTTAGCATTCTTCCAAGAGATAGCTCCTCCAGCAAGCATGTAGATATAGCTTAAAATAGATTTCATGCTATCTTGACATCTAGCAAAATCGGAGTCAGAATACCCAATGATCTCTAACTGGTCCGACCTCCGATACGTGAGCATGTATTCTTTTGTTCTCTGCAAATACCTCAAGACTCGCTTGGCTGCTTTCTAGTGATCCATTCCAGGATTACTTTAAGTATCTGCCTCATATTCTAACCACGTACGCAATATCCGGATGTGTACACACTTGAGCATGCATTAGACTTTCCATTGCTAACGTATAAGGAATCTGCTGCATCTCTTTAATCTCTAAATTATTTTTGGAGCATTGATTGAGACTGAATTTATCTCCCTTAGCAACATGGGTGTCTCCTAGTTTACAATTTTGCATGCCAAATTTTTTAAGAACCTTTTCGATATAGTTCTTTTATGATAACCCAAGTATACCCCGAGAGCGATCCTAGTGTATCTATATGCCTAATACAAAAGGTGTCCTCAAGATCTTTCATCGCTCACATAGATGTATCTTTCACCATCACATGACTTTCGACGGCTCAGGCAACCCTGCATAGACACATTGCTGTTAGTTGTGACAGCAGAATCTGACCACGATGTGTGTCTAGGTACCGAAGATAAATTAACCTCAGAACAAACAAAATTAAAAACTGTACCTTTTTTGCATGCCATGTGTGATAATTGGTACAGTTTTTCTTCTTTTGTCTCGCAGCCCTACAAAAAAAAACAACCATTTCCATTATTCGCCTTGTGTTGTTTCTTTTGTGGTTGAGCTTCTACAACTTCCTTATTTTTCATCCTTTTCTTCCCATTGTCCTTGAAAATACTAGCAAAATGAGCACTTTCTGTCTTCTCTTGCTTCAACCTTTTCTCTTGTTGCACACAATGTGATATAAGCTCGTTAAGAGACCAAGTCTCCTATTGGCAATTATAGCTCACTTTGAATTGACTAAATTATGTGGGAAGAGATAAAAGAACCAAATGCACAAGCAAGTCCTCAGAGAGTATAAGCTTAAGTGCTTTCAGCTTTGAAGCAGTATGAGACATCTCCATTATGTATTCCCTAATGTTTTTTCCCCTTTGTATCTCATTGAGATAAGAGTTGTCTAAAGTGTATTAGTTTTAGCTTTTTTATTTTTAGCAAATCTTTTCTCAATGTTCTTAAGGAACTCTTTGGCAGTAGTTATCTTCTCAGACATAGTGTCCTTGAATATTTCTGAAATGACCCTCATCATGATTATCATACACGCGATTTGACTTCTCCCACCTCTCTGTCTCTTTTCTCATTAGTTGAACGTCTGTTCGTAAGAAGTGCAGGAGAAGGAAGCATTAACGCAAGGTCGAGATCCTTGACTCTGAGAACTATCATAACGTTCTCTTTCCATGACTTGAAGTTGGTGCTATTTAGCATAGGAATGAAATTAATGTTGATAGTGATGTTTGAAGCAGAACTAGTAGCTGAATCAGAGAACAACATAAGAAAATGAGTAAGTTCACATAAGAAACCAAATCAAAGTTTATGAATTTAAAATTGGCAATACTCATCTTAAGATACCTAACACAACATTAATATTTAGCCTTTGTACATAAATATTAATTTGTAAGTGGTACTCTTGGTAGTGATCAAATATTGATAATAAGCCATGCCAAACAATAAACATTTCTTTGGACCAGTTTATTATTCACATGTAAAAAAATCGAATAATTGTCCATATTTATCACCACAAGTATGCATATGATTTATTCAATTATTAATCTTCCTTTAGGCTGATTAATATTTGCATGAACCGTACACACACTACCATGTTGATATTTAAAATAAATTGATCTACACAAGAGAAACTACTTTGGTAACATGTTGTTTCAATCAATTCTTTTCAATACATTATATATCTTAATAAACCCTAATATTTTGAATCCAATAAAATAAATAAAAACTAAATTCCAAACAAAACATATATAGATATTTTTTAAAGTTTGGACTTTGGATGACATTATATATGCAACTGAGCCATTATAAATAAAACAATAATAATCGGCGGTCCAATGCAAATATATATTTTCTTTGCAAACACTACAACAATTGTGCCAGAAAACAGTGCGGCAAAATTTTTTTTGGCGACACTATAGCAACAGTGGCACTGTAGCAACAACGGAAACAACTGTAGCGAAAAATCTTTTTTCTTTTTGAGATTTCTTACTTGAAATCTTTTAGACTTTGATCTAAAGTTAAACATCAATTAAACATGAATGCTTATAATCGGATTCATAAAATAACCTTTTTGAATCCGAAACCATGAAGAATATATAAGAGGAAGAGCTACCAAATTTTATTCTCAAATTAAACAATTCAAAATGAAAGATTGATAAGATTTGAGAACATACAAGAGAATCATATCACAAATTAAAATTGATTCTCAATAGATTAACATGAACACCGCTCTGATACTAATTGTTAGATTAAAAAAAGCTTTTGCTCTAATAGATAAAACCCTAATCAATCGCAAGATTGTTCATGTCAAACTATTGAGATAATTAAAAAGATGCAGAATCATACCGAACTAGGATATGATTCTTGAGTTTTTGAGATATAGATCTTTCAAATTTTGTACGTATTTATCATCCTTAGAGAAACCCTAATCCTTTTGAAAATGGGAAATCAGAAAGAGATTATACGTAGAGATTTGAGGAACCACACCGCTATTTATAACTGAATTCAGTTATTCATAATTATCAATTCAACCCATCATAGAATTAATAATTATATTTTGATCTCTATACATAGGAGGCCCAAACTTTAACTATGCATTAAAAGACCAAATCCTAAATTAGATCACTTTATTGGGTTAACCTTAATTGATAGCACACAATACACATTTATTTAATATATTGGCCCATCATTGGATATAAAGTCCAACAATTTTTTTGAGATTTCAGTACTTGGGTAAATAAAACACAGATTTAGTTAAAGCAGTTTTTCTTGCCATTGAATCGATTTATCTCACTGGAATGAGTGAAACACGGGGATCTCTTACTAGCAACTAAAGTTATGATCTAGCTGTATTATACTCTTTCTTCAGATGTTGATTTAAAGTTCCTTCCTAGTAAAATAAAAATTTTCAGTATTTGTATTCGTTACATTTTGGTTGTCGTTGATATGACATGCGCCACACTCCTTATTTACTGGTGTATTGCTGATGGATAGGTCATTTTTCGAGCATATTATCCCCAGACCTTTTGCCTGATACTTAAGATAAATGCAGCGGGGAATTTGTTACTTAAAATTCTTCTCTTGATTACTTCTCGTTGCTTTGCCTACAGGAGCAGGTTCCTATTGTGACCACGAAAAGCAAGCTCAATTCACTGAAGCAAGCATTTAATCTCTGAAGCACTAAAAAGCAAGCAGACATTGTGTTGGCCCTTATGTTTTATTTACTGCCTTTTTCTGCGGTGTACTTCTTGTATGTAAAATGCTTGAAAGATACATACTCTTGGTTATTTTTGGAGGGAGCGCGAGCTTCATGTGTTGTTTTATTGTCGAGTTTAGTATTTTAAAAATCAAAATTTCAATCCTGCATCTCCACAGTGATGATGACTGCTCTAATGCTCTATAAACCATGTCTATTGAAGTTGTATAGATACTCTAAAAAGGTAGACCAAAAGGCTCTCTTCATATTAGTATTGAGAGCAAAGTAGATGAGTGAGTTTTATGATTTGCACCTTTCCCCCTAGTACAAATTGATCCGGGAGCTGCTCTATTGAAAGCATATCGTTTCTACGCCTTGTACCTCTAACTTGTAGGTAAATTTTAAGTAATTTGCATTCAAAGTAGGTTTCTCCTTTTATGCACTAACAAGGACCTGATGTAGAAGCACACATTAATTTGTCAAGGAACATGAGGTCAGATAACCTGAACTCAAGGTAGGCATTATCCTTTAATGCAATGATAAAAAGACCGAAGAAATTTTCATAATAAACCCATTTCGTTTTTTTAGCAAAACCGACCCAGTCTACTTTTAATTACCGAAACCGACCCATTTCGTGTCCGCGTCAGCGTCGTGGCCATGAAATGGGTCGGGTATTTTTTAATCTCGTCACTAAATAGTCGGGGTTGGCAACCCCGACTATTTAGCTAATGTACAAGCTAAATTAATCGGGGTTGTCAACTCTGATAAATTTAGCACACTCTTTAATTGGTTGGGGTTGGGAACCCCGACCAATTTTAATGCTTAATTGAGTGCATGTTTAAGTGCATGTTTAAACGTTTACAAATTCTTATAATTTGAGAACAAAGCCATCGGAAGCAATACAGTGGGGCCATAAAACAATAATCAATGACAGTTGTCCCCTACACTATTTTTTTACTTTTATTTTTTAAAAAGCCCAAACAAATGGACATCTGGCCTTCCACCGTCTACACCATTTGAACTGCACAAAACACACTAAAGGCAGCATATTTATTTCACGGAAAAACGAGAGAATAATCAATGCTTATAAATAAACAAAGCTAAGTGACCCCCATCACAAGTTTAGCATTCGGAATTAAGCATTAAAATCGGTCGGGGTTCCCAACCCCGACCAATTAAAAAGTGCTAAATTTGTCGGGGTTGGCAACCCCGATTAATTTAGCTTGTACGTTAGCTAAATAGTCGGGGTTGCCAACCCCGACTATTTAGTGACGAGATTAAAAAACAACCGACCCATTTCGTGGCCACGACGCTGACATGGACACGAAATGGGTCGGTTTCGGTAATTAAAAGTGGACTGGGTCAGTTTTGCTAAAAAAAACCGAAATGGGTTTATTATGAAAATTTCTTCTAAAAAGGCCTGAAATATTGTAGAAACACATAACTTTTCAAGCAAAGTGAGCTGACCTTTATAAAGGGGATTCAAGACGTGCTCAAACGACTGATATGAAATACAAGAAAGTACAGGGAGGAAATAATTGAAGATGCTACTTCTTAGTAACTATTAGGATTACCCACACACATTCTAAAAAAAAAAGGAGGGAAACTATGAGATCTTCTGCGTGCCTTCCCTATTCCGTAGCAGCAAAGAGGTTGAAAGTTGACTCTGTTATTGATTGCACCCTTTCCCATCATCTATACAAGCTGCCAATGATATTATTCCTATGCAAGGCGCAAAAAGCATACTCGTATCTATATAATTAGAAAATGATAGGGGTACAACTCCAACCACACACTCTCTCTTTTTTGCTGTAGTGCATCAGGCCCCACATAAAATTTTAAAAATTTAAAATCTCATGTGGGACCCGGTGCACTATAACAAAAGAGAGAGACAGTATACTATAGCAAAAGAAAGCGAGGGTGTGGTTGGAGTTATGGTTTGGAATGTGGCCGTAATGCCACTCTATATAATTTGCAAGACGCAAAAAGCATACTCGCATCTCTATAATTTGTAGGCATGTAATAATCAGAAGCATGAATACCTGACAAACAATACCCATCAATTTTATTGAATGCAAGGTACATTTCTCCTTTAATACACTGAAGACCCGAAACAATGTACAATGAAGGATATACATACAACTTTTTACGCAACATGAGTAGACCCTTGAGATCAAGAGGACTCAAGACTGCTCAAAGAACTGATATCAAATACAAGAACAAAAAAAGGAAGGAAATAGAATCAACCGAAGATGCTACTTCTTAATAACTGTAGCATGATTAGTGTCTTCAAGTGCCTTCCCTTTTCTGTAGCCAATTACATAATGATTTCCTAGAGACTTTCAATACTCCCAACTCTTGTGGCCTTCTAACCGCATGTCTATAATCATTCAGCAGCTGAATTTTTTCGACACCATCAGAATTATTTACATCATCAAGAAGGCCAGGTGCACGATTCCCACCCCCACTCCCATGACCGGCAATGACCTCAAGGCCCAGTTCATCTTGGAGAACTTTAACAATTGCAAGTTGCACCTCGAGCTCATGGTTAGCTGACCCCGTCATTTCTTTCCCAGCTCCTGACATGATGATCATATCTTCTTGAACAATCTTTCTTGCTGAAAAGGACAATTTGAGTAAAGTCACACAAAAAGAGGAAAAGAACCAGATTCAATAACATCGATTGATTAACAGAACATGAAATCTAACAGAGAACACAAGGGCCATGGCTATACAAGCATTTTTGCATCTTTTGCCTCAACAATTCTAGGTTCTGAGTGCATAGAGATATACTTTCATTTGGTTCTCTGGCTTAAATCATTCCTGAAAGATGACCTTGAAGCGAAGATTATGGTCATCACCTTCTACTCCCTCTTATGCATCCTTGAAGCGTGGTTGTTATACCAATTGATTTCTTTTCCATAGCTTCCTTCACCAGAAATTTGGTATTGGGTCAAATGGTGACATCACTTTGGCCACACATATGACAGTAATTTTTTGTCATCCCCAATATAGGGAAATTTCAACATGAAGTTCCATCGTGAACACCCCCAGGCTTTCAATGACAACCAATCTCAGATTTTAGTGTTCACAGTAGAAGCAGAAAGGTCGCATTGCTTATCATGGCAATAGTCAGCGATAATAACAGGTCTACTCCGAGGGGTTAACGTGGGAAGCTAGACTAGAAGGTATACATCTGCAGATTATCGATATAACTTAATAGCATCTAAAGTCATCCCGGGAGAATTAATATACCAAATGGAGATATCAATCTGGGTTATGTAATTATGATATAATTTCTTCTCTGGCTGGGTATTTCTTTTGGTACATTATTGGCAATAAAGCCTGTGACTGCTGACATTTGCTTGGTAAGGTGATTCAACTATTACACAAACTAATATAAGATACCATAGGATTTTGCATCGGATTTTGTTATAGCCCAGATACGAAATAGAGTAGGAAGTTAATATGCACTAGGAACTAACACCTACATTTCACAGTTTTCATGTACAAATTTCAAATTTTATACAAAGGAGTTCTTCTCTCTAACTATCCTCCTCATGCCACAGGTGTTAGTAACATAGGAATTGTGCTTACCCGTGCGATAATTCTCTCTGATTTTCCACAAAACTGAAAGAACAACGATCCGAGCCTCAACCTGCCAATATGGAGTATGAAGGATTAAACTGGATATAGAATAAATATAGCCAAAAAAATTCTTTCATCCATTTAATGGATTCACAATAGGTGGATTACAAGCATATGTAAGGCATAAAGATTAACCAGCGACAGAAGATGGGACTCTAGTTTATAAAATTGCAAATCCACGATCTAGCTCTAGGACACCTACCAACCCCTCTCCCCAAACAGAAACAACAAAAAATAATTAAAAAACCGCATACACTCTTGCATGCAATAAAGAAAATTATTAAAGAAAAACACAACAAACCACCAGCGGAAAAAAACAAGGACACAAGAGGAGAGAATAAAATCTCTAGAGTGTATTGCAGGAGTTCCACTAGTAGTTCTCTGCTTCTGTATGTTTCACTCTATTGATCGACTTTGCAGCAAATTTCATCCTTACCAAAACTGCTTTGCACCTGCAGAAAACGCTTCCAGTTACAGGCAACGACTATCTTGTCATGATCTCACATGCCAATTAGCTCAATGAAGTAACTTAGGGAGCTTCCATATATTGCGTGACTTGGATCTTCTAAGTTCGTTATGAGCATGTAATAAGCTTTACGTTTCATGCATAGTACATTGAAGTTTATGAAATACCTTGGTAAGGCCCCTAATATCAATAGCATGATTGTCACCAACATCCTTTTGCAAGTAGTCTGCCACTTTTTCAAGTAGTAGACCGTGATGCTTCTTGGAGTAAAATATCTTATGCTTTTTGGGGATACCAGTGAGGGCTCGATCTTGATCATTGCGTATAACTCCTTCACACCATTCCTCAAGTAATTCTTTGAGATAATAGTCATTGGCACTGTATCTGCAATTGAATATAACGATCAAATTAGTAATTTAGTTAGTATTATGAGAAAATTCACAGATATAAAAATTCTGTCGAGAATTTGAAAATAACTTCACAAACACGTGATGTTTTTATATGAAAGTAAACTATTAATAGAGGTGGAAATATTTAAGTGGAGCATTTGCGGCTCATTAATATCAAAGTTTCAGGAGTACAGATGTCGCAAGGAAAATCAAAATCCAAGAACTATTAACTTTCCACCACTCGGAAAAAGCAAATGTTCATCATTATAATCATTTAAAGCCTTTTCCAACAAGAGTGAGGCCAGCTGGGCAGCATAGAGCTTACAGCATGATGTGAGCATGATAATAAATTGATGCCAAGTCCATGTATGAGGAAAGAAGAAACAAGAAAGCATAGACAAGATAGAGACTTGCCATATATTATTGGTTATGGAGTTCAAAGTCAAACAACCAAGGATCAAACAGTAGCTAAAAGGGTCTCGTCCTTCTAAAATGCTTAACAATAGCTTGATGGCCATGTCAAGAGCACTAGGTGATCTTTTTATCAACTTGATCCAAGTGCCCTTTGCAGGGAAATTTTTTCTCTGCATTCCCAAATAGGAGTCTATGAAAGCTAATCGAGGCATGGAGGAGCCAATACCAAACAAATTCAGGGTAATACTAAAATGCTTGCAAAATAGTTCTACTTGTTTACTTTTAACATCCAAAGAGAGTGAAGGATTAATCATTAAAAAGTCATTAGAGGTAGTCCTGAAGCCATCATAACCAAGCCTGCAAGAACACTAGGTGATGTGCCTTCACTGAAGCCATATACTTTATGTATGACAGTGTTGCACAGTTAAAAAACATGTCCAAAAAATGACTAGCATAAACATGAAAGTTACGATGGATGAATGGATAAACATATGCAATATGATAAAATAAATGAGTGCATTAGCAGGAAGTTAGAGGATGCTCCTATTAAGGATAAATGAGGAAAATGGAATGAGTTGGTTTAACAATATAAAGCGAAGGACACACTAAATACACCAGTAAGAAGCAGTGATATGTTTATAATTAGTGCAGCAAGGAGGATTAGAAGCAGACCAAAGAGAACTTGATCAGAAAAAAAAAATCAGTGATTAACTTAATGGAGGAGATAACCTTTAACAGAAGTGATTGGAATAATAGGATTCATGTAGCAAAATTTGTGATAAAGGCTTTGTTGGTGTCTGTTGATCCAAATGCTCTTCGCTGAAAATAACTTCCCCATATTTCCCACAAAAAGAGTAACGAGTAAATTGCAACTTTGTCCTAGAAGACGAAATCATATGACTACAAAGAAAAGGAGCCATGTATGTTGGTATTTGGGATTAGTTTAAAAGAACTACGTGCAATCCAACTCCTTTGTCACAGTTTGACTGCAAGAGCATCAAAACTTTTTTCACTACTTCGTTGAATTAGTATAAAGACAAGTAATAATATGTTCATAGAAATCAATGCAAGGAGGTGCGATGTATCTAAAATATTAAACTATGTTATGATGAACATGGAAACGTGGAAGGATGAAGTCCACCTAATAGTAATATAAAGTTTTCAATGAGCATTTTAGGATTGTTAAAGATTCACTGTTCAATGGTGGTGTCTGCATTTAAAGTCAACAAAGTGAATAGGAAGAAAGACCATAATCTACATGGAGGAATGATAGAAGCTTCTGGAAGGACTTTGCGTACCCTGCTTTCCGCATTTCTTGGTATATCGACAAGCACTGCTGGACTTCGAGCAGCGAACCATACCTCCTACGAGCTCTTAAAAGAGTGTTATATGTCACCTGAAATTATGAGTTTACAAGACTTCATAAACATCCATCCAATTAAGGTATTCTAGTTATTATACTGCCATGTTGGAAAAGGAAAACATTTCAGTAATGATAAATGTAAAATACAATAAAAGAGCTGTGTCCCTTCATATGGGTTTGATCTGCAAACAGGGAAGCACACGACTCTGATTTGTGTGCATGCATGCGCATGTATATACAAATAGGCGCTCTGAAAACTTAATTTCAATTGGCCCAAATGAAAGTAGTCATATGATAGAAATTGTTCCATGTATGTATGTCAAGCTGCCACCACAGTAGTTAATGAGAGGCTTGAACAAATTAATGATTTGCAAAATAAAATAAATATTAAAAAGGAAATCAGCGATTATAATTGAAGGTACCAAAACCAAGGATACAATCTTCTAAATAATAAATTGCAAAATATAATTAAGCAGATGGACTAAAAGCACCGACTTAAGGAATCACTAGTAAATAATAGAAAGGTACTCACCAAATTGGGTTGTAGTCGATATCTTTTCATCTCTTCAAATAAAGAGAATGCCATCTTCAGTTTTTTATTCTCAACACATGCCTGCCAATAAAAGAATTGCAATATAAGTTTTTTTTATTAAATCATTTAATGAGAATTACAGGAGTTACCCTATCCTCCTAAAAGGACTTAAAAGAAGAGTAAAAATTCCACACATTTGTTGCGAAAGAAATTCGATCAGAGTTCCATTTTCAATCACCAAAACATTTTTTAGAATTTCTACGTTTATGTTGCAAAGCAATAGCTTGCTTTCTGGTGTGGAGTCATATCAATGCCAGCGTTTTCACAAATAAAGTTATTATTAGACTAGTAAGTAGTAACTTAATTTTTTGATGTCATTGTCAGGTCCAAATGAAGTCATAAAACTACGAAAAGGTTGAAAGCACTTTGCACACAAAAAATAACTTATGTACATGTGCACACAAATTAAGTCGTTAAACTATGAAGGGTATTCTGGTTCTCTACAGACCGGGAATACATGCTGAAATACTAATCTAGCAAACATTCATAGTCACCGAGCCAAGTTATGAGCATTTCAAACTTCAGCAGATGACTAACGTCCAACCTTGATTGCTGTTGTATACGCAACCACATCAAGCTTAACTCCAACACCTCGCATACTTCTGAATGCCTGCACTAGAAAAGGGATACTAATTATAATCTTCTCCAAGCAACGTCAGCTAAATGATATAAATCAACTTGGAAGACATTCTCTTTTGCGAAGTACGATTGATGGTACGATGACTAAATATATACATAATATAATCTGCAAAAAACTAATAGGCTAAGAGCAAGATGCAACTAGAACAGTTAACGTAGGGGAAGGGGAACCTTGAGATAGTAAAAATAGCACTGCTAAGACAACTACAGATAGAGGCATAACAATAAAGCCTAATTCAGAAAATTCTCATCTTAGATAACATGAAAAATATGAAAGCATACCTAACATATTCTTAATTAAATCAGAATAATTGTACAGTGCGGATAGAAGAAAAAAAATTATTCATAGCTCCACCAAGTTGCTGTTTCTTCCATCAAAATCTACTAATCTCATCAAGGAATGTACATAGGAAAACTTCAGCAATTCCAGACAAAAAAGAATCTAAAGGAGTAAGAGATTAAAGTGCCAATTAGTTCAAAGTCACTAAAAGCATTATATCTCTTGTTGCTTTATAGTGCCAATTAGTTAGAAGTCACTAAAAGCATTATATCTCTTGTTGCTTTATAATTATTAAGCCTATGGGGAAAAGTCACTGAAACGATTATAAAGTGAAAGCACCCATAGGAAAGAGAAGATGCATATCATGCAGGGTAAGAGAGATACATCACAAACATGTTTAACAACCAAACATATCATGGGTGCAATGTAGAACCGTTGAGAATGCAGTACATGCCAACACGGCTGCATGCAATAAAAACTTACACGCCAGGATGAAGATGATGCTCAAAAGAATTAATAAATGACAAACAAGGTCATCAAGCTTGTCAGCAAAAACAAATAAACAAAAAAGAAAAAGAAAAAGAAAACAGAAAGGCATATGTCATCCTTGTCAATGGCAACATCACGTTGTTTGTATGTTGGCCAGCTCTGACCATAGCAGATAGTCATAGTTGCAGCACACACTGCCAGAAGCAATCGAAGCAAATGTGCAAAGAAGTAGACCACAGTAACCATAAACATCAAAAGGCTAATAAATCTATAAAAGGTCAAAATTAGAATTTATGACATCAATAAAACATAAAATGTTAAAGGTACTGCATGAGATCTTCCCATTTCCATAAAATGAATAGCAAACTCAGACTAACCTCCATAGCACCCTTCGTATTCTGAGAAGTTCCACAGATATCAACTAGAATAGACCAGCTAATGTGATTAGGAGAAAGGCCCATTGCTTTCATATCCTCCATCAGAGCTTTCGCACGGTAATAATCAGTACCACACGCCTTCATCAAAATGTTAAATGTAGCGACTGTTGGTTTGAAAGGTACCACTTTAGCAACCCCTGAAAATTTGAGAACCTTTTTAAGACGGATGTAGTCTATTTAAGCTAATATGAGGTCCATACTGTATATCTCACCATTAGTTGCATTCAAAGTCTGAATCCCATTCGTTTTCCAGGAATAGAAAAACCTAAATGCTCTGTCATACTGACATGACTTAACACAAGCATCAAGAAGAATGTTGCAACATTGTGCATTAGGTTCACAGCCAGCCATGATCATTTCTTCAAACATTTGAATGGCACGATCCGATAAACCAGCATTAGCACAAGCACTGATCAAGGATGACCAAGTAATCATATTCGGGCTCACGTCAGCTAAAAGCATGTCTTCCTTTATGTTCAGAGCCATTTGCAACATTTTTGCATCAGCAAACACCTAATATTTCAAAGAAAGAAAATAAACATAAAGATAAATTGAAGAACATTATAGTTAAAAGCAAGGATAAAAAGGGAAATAGAAAATAAAGTTGTGACAGAATGATGGATACAATGTGTTAAGATTTTCAAATTTCAGCAACTTAGCATGGAAACAAACCTTTATCATTGTACTGTATGTGATTACATCCAATTGAAGATCTCCTTTGGATGCCATATGCTTTATTTCCTTGTAAATATCTTGTGCTAAATCAACTCTTTGGGCATTACAACATGCTTTCAAAAGTACATTATAAGATGTCACATCCATCGGCACACCTAGGTTCTGGACAGTTACGTGAACAAGAGGTTAGCAACAGGAAATTACTTGCATAATCACATTTTGAACTAGAAAACTAATATTCGACTAGCAATATCACTTAAGTCAATAAGCAAAAACATCAATTGATTGGAAGTGAGGCATGTCAGATACAAAAATGAAGTGCTTGGGAAGAAGTGTCAGATGGAGTTTTTTGTTTGCATTGAGAAATATTTAATGAAAATTATTCAGTTCTACCTACATATAAAAAGTAACAATAGAAACAAGTTGATAATATTACTTGCATATCCTTGTAAACATGCAAGGTGTAGCTCAAGTCATGAGAATTCACATTCATGAGGCTGTTGAAAACGTATACATTTGGAGTGATCTTCTGATCAAGTAACTCCTGCATCAGAAATCAATGTAGAAACAATCATAAGAATCACTTCAAAGAAAATAAGTACAAACATACATGAATCCTTTCTTGTCCATGATCCTATTAGGTGATAATATTAGCATGCATAACCATCAAGACTTGTACCAATTTAGTGTTGTTACACGAATCCTTCCTTGTCCATGATTTCTTTAATGGACTATATTAATCTATTTTCTGGCCATTTGAATAAAAGAGAAAACTCACAATTTTCTAATCAAAAAGAGGGGAAGGAGAAACCTCATTTCGGACCCCTTTTTACAGTGCTGTTCCATGTTTACATAGATATCCTTACAAGTTGTTTTATATACTCCCTCCACACACAGTCCCACCCACACAGAAACAAAACTCTTACGGGAGAACATCCTATCTATCACTTCACAGAAAGGCATCCAGAAAGTACCTGAAAAACACTCCTGGATTTCAAAAAGTCTCCACAAAGACCACATACATCAATTATGCTTCGGCATGCAAACATGTTGAAACCACCAGACTTTTCTTTGGAGGTTTCATAGGCTCTCATAGCAGAAGCCATGTCTCGTTTCTTTCCAAATTCTTCTATAATGGAACAGAACAGAAGTTGCGAATGTGGAAAAATACTTGCATACCTAAAATTCATAGAATAGTTCATCAATATCCTTTTCTACCTGTAAGTCAGAAAAACAGAATTACT
Organism: Asparagus kiusianus; assembly: GCA_022839385.1. Lineage (NCBI taxonomy): Eukaryota > Viridiplantae > Streptophyta > Magnoliopsida > Asparagales > Asparagaceae > Asparagus > Asparagus kiusianus. The sequence goes on from BQKN01000786.1 coordinate 196,751, forward strand.
AATGGTTTAATATTGCAACATATTATGACCTGTTACTAAACAAAAGCTTTGGCAAGGTAGACATGCTGTGAGTGGATAAGGGATGACAAAACATTTACAAGACAAGAGCCACATGGCCCACATACAAGTGGTGTATTCTTAAGCCTAAGAAAAACCACATCATGAATAGTACCACAAGCTATGATTTAGAGACATGGACATGAGTATTGCATTAGCATATAGACATGGCAATTATTAAAAAAATTTATTTCCTAGCATTATTGTTATGCTTGTTTAACTCATATAAGTATATCTATTGGTTTTTTATCCATATAGGAAAGAACCTAATATTAGTAAAATGATCTATGCAACAGTTAGCTTTTATTAAAAAAAGGGGAATGCACATATTTTAAGGTTGAACAATAACGTAAACGTTTGTGAGTGTTGGACACGTTGGCATATAGTTTGTGTTCAGATGTATATGATATGGCTTATTTTGGTGAGGGAAGTGTCCTACATATCACAAATCATTAATTCTTAAAGCAGCTACCACCATACTAATGGACTCATAGTAACAAAAAGCCCTATAAGACTGCCTATTGTTAGTTATCCAGGTGCAGATCTATTATGTAAGGGTGCATCTAGAGACCTAGGTTAGACTTGTATGGTGAGTCAGATTCAGGTTAGACCTGTATGCTGTGTGCGGGTTCTAATTTTTGCAACAACAGTAGAAGGGGTTTTACTCTTGAGTTATGTAGTACATTTCTCTCTCCCAAGATTTGGACGGTGTACTCATTGCTAACATGGTTATGCACTTTAAATCCATAGATATGTAATTTAAATCCATAAAAGCAAGGAGTTTTCGCAACCATTATATACATAATATTACCTTTGTCCATTATTTTAAGCTTTAATAGTTATGCAAACACAAAACAAGATGTATGTAAAATAAATCTATGATTTGGTTCATCAGAAAGAAACACGTATAACTATGTTCTTGTATCCCATAAATTTTTTTGTCCAACAGAATTTGCCTGCAACGACATATGATACTTATATATGTGTCCACATGACTCCCCCACAGCTTATTGGTTTTAGCCAAACATTAATCTGGGTCATGAACAATAACAATAATAAAGGACAGATAAAAAACTGTTAAGGATGGCCATACCTTAAAGCCATATCTGGGTCAGACTTTTCAACAAATAATTTCAATATGTCAACTGGATCGACAATATCTTTGATAGCGAACCCATAACCTAATATTACAAATTAAGTTGGCAGTATATTAGGAAAGAAATTTTGTTATCATTTATATCATACGCAGATATGAAGTTTAAAATATTTAGTTTTTCTTTTCCACCAGAAGCAGAGTATCTGCTATGAGCAGATCAACTTGCTTGACAATAATTAAAATAATAGGTTTGTATGAGTCATGACACTGTTCCCAGCCAAGGGGTAACCCAAAACATATGAACACATACCAGCTATTATAACAGCACGGTAAGGCTTCAATTAGAACATATTTGATATAGTTAATCTAAAACTTTACGATTTATATTATACTGTGCACTTATTTAAAAGGAACACGGTAGTAGTTTTCTTCTTCTTTATCTGAAAAAGAAAAGGAGAACACGATACGGTTACACATGATTATAGATTATGTGATTAAAGGATTAAAAATATCTAGAATGTAGGAGAATGAACGGTCCAAAAAATTAAATAATTTATCCATTAGTGAATCATTTAAGTACGGACTTATCAATGAATTAGGATTAGGATAATTTGCACTTTGGTGCCATGTAGTTGTCACATTTGCCACAAATTTATTTTTGACACTTTGATGCCACAAACTTCTCTTTAAATTTAAACTTGATGGAACCAAAAAGCAAATTATCCAATTTGAATGAAACTTGGCGGCATTGAACTGTCAAAAATAAACTTTGTGCATGAAAAATTAAAAGGCAACAACCTCATAGCAGAAATTTCAGATCGATTCATACACAAAAAAAGCGCAATCAACTTTGAGCACCTACACTAACGCGAGCAGACAAAAAATGGCAATAAACATATATACTAGCAAAAAGAAACGACTCTCAAATAGTTGAATTTACCTGCCAAAGTCTCCATCAACTCCACAAACTCCTCCAACCTCCTCCCCTCCACAAACCTCCTACACTCTCCCGCCAAAACCCCAACCGCCTCCTCATCAAACAGCGACGACGGGCAAATCCCCAACCTATCCGCCCCGTTCAAAAAGTCAAGAACCTCCCCAAGCTCCCCCTCTCTCAAAACCCCACAAACCCCAGCCGCAACCATCCTCGTATTAACCCTAGCAACGAACTGCGGGTTCTCCCTCGCCACCGCGTCTGACGTCAGCACGCTCTCCGCGATCATCAAGAAATCTCTAAGCTTCCCGTCGCCGGCGAGCTTGGAGGCGAGGCGGGCGTAGTAGCGGAGGAGGCGGCGGGTGGGGTCGGGCGGCGGGGGGGCGTGGTAGGGTCCGGTGAGGTCGCGGCGCACGTTAGAGAGGAGGGGTCTAGGGTTAGGGTTGGGGCGGAGACTGGGGCGGTTTGGGGGCGATGAGGGTCTGAGGAGAGAGGAGGAGATGAGGAAGGCGGCATCGGCCATTTTGGATATTTTTTTGGGGGTTTGATGGTTCTCAACCGTTGAGTGGGGGTTGTCGATTTCGAGGAGGGAAAGGGGAGGGGATTTTTGTGGGAGTGGCCTCAGGGCACACCTCCAACCATAGGCTAAATGCCTATATTGGTATTTTAATTCAACCCCATTTATCAAGAATGTATTTTAAATAAAAAATCGGCGTTAAGGCATTTTAATTGATTAAAATTACCAATTAGGTCCTTTTTCTCGTCGGCGACCACTTTTCCGGCGAGAACTCGTCACGTGCGTGACACGTGATGACTTAATCTGTGTTTTAGCTGATGATGTGGCTCGGTTTGCTGATGTGGCTTGGTTTTAGCTGCTGATGTGGCTTAATCACAATTTAAGTCCAAAACGAACCAACCCGAACCCTAAAAATTTCAAAACAAAGATCAAACTTCCGCGCATTCACTCCAGATCTCAGATCCAACTCAATTATCTTACTTTTACCGCTAACAAAAGCAGCCAAAACCCCCGATTCCAGGAACTTCTAGAAGAAAACACCATGGGAATTCGGAGAGAAGAGAGTGAGAAGACGAAGATCATTGCAGACTAGATTGCCGCCGGCGCGGTCATGGATCGATGCAAGAGAAAGAGTATCTATTTATACGGTAATTTCTCCACTAATTTTTCGCTAATTTTTTTTACCAATTTTAGAAATGGGGGATTTTAAAATGCATCGACTCTTATTCTTCCTGCCACTGCCACATCAGAAAACCGGTTGAATTAAAATGCACGTGACGAGTTCTCGCCGGAAAAGTGGTCGCCGACGAGAAAAAGGACCTAATTGGTAATTTTAATCAATTAAAAGGCCTTAACGCCGATTTTTTATTTAAAATACCTTCTTGGCAAATGGGGTTGAATTAAAATGCCAATATGGGTATTTAGCCTCCAACCATAGCTCTCTCACTCTCGCTAGGGTGCACCGGGCCTCACGTGATATTTTAAAATTAAAATCTCAATTGAGAACCGGTGCACTGCAGCAAAAGGAAGAGGATATGGTTAAATTTGTGGTTGGGATATGACCCTATCATTTTCTTTTTTCTGGTGCGGGTGGACGCATGGAGCTTTTGTATAAGGGGGCTTGGGTTCACGCGTGCGCGCGATGTGCGGGAGGCTGGCGTGTAATTGTGGAGAGGGCATTGCGTGCTTGCCGACACACGTGCTTGTGCTCTTCCGTGCACGTGTCGGTGCTCTTAGGCAAGTAATTCTAGGCAGGCCCCGTAAGCCCAGGGCAAGGCCTTGTTAAAAAGAAAGGTCTCTTCTTTGGACGTTCATTTGAGTGATTATTCCGTCTATTTTTTTTATCTTTTCTGTAATGACATGATATAATACATGAACTCATGCTTCAGGAGCAAGCAAGACATGTGTATGTTTGGGAATTGGTAAAAGTGGTTTATAAGTCACTTTCCACATTTAAAGTGGCTGATAAACCACTGGTACATGTTTAGCAAACATCTTTTTTTTAAAGCTTATAAGCCCAAAAAATATAAGCCGTGTAACCTAGCTTAATTTTTGGTAGCTTATAAGTCATATAGTTTGATCAAGTAAAAATTCAAAAGCTCTCTATTCTCTGTTTCCAACCCTTTTTCGATCATTTTGATAATAAAAATGGATTATAACCCTCACATTTGTCAAACATTCTACTATTAAAAATGGATTATAATCCATTAAGTTTATTGAACACTTTGGATTATATCCACTTGAATTATAAGCCAATTGTAAATTATAAGCTAAATGGATTGTAATCTAAAGTTATCAAACATGGTCGTGAACCCTTTTAAGAAGGTATTGTTTCAAATGACAATACTACTTTGTTTTTTACCTCACTAAAACCTTTTTAGAAGGTATTATTTCAAAAGGAGATAAAACAGAGTAACAAATACAATCCTATCAGAACATCCCGCACCGTGTGGGAGGTTTTGTGTCACTCTTTTGCAAACAGGGGGCAATTCTATCATTTACTGCCCCCTATCTGGCTATCAGAACCCCGTACGGTGCGGGATTCTAATAGGACTGTTACTCGATAGAACATCTCATGTACTTTAGAGAGGGCACTCTAGAAAGCAGTGTCTAGAAAATTTGACGAAGAGGCATATGTATACATAACGACTAGAATTTATGTTTAATTGAACAGCATATGTATACATAACGACTAGAATTTATGTTTAATTGAACACATCAACGAGATTTTAATTTCCCAATTGGATAAGTTGATACTGGATGATGGGAGTGAAGAACGAACTTACCTTGCAGGCGGAATTGGACAGGCGAATTGATCTCGCCTGTAGCGTGTGAGGGCGACTTTGAGATCGCAGGCGAGGTGCAGGCAGGGTTCGATCTCGCCTGCAGGCGAGATGTGGTGAGGCGACTTCGAGCTCGCCTGTCGTGCGCGACGTGGATGGATACCAGCTAGCTCCAGCTGGTATCGGAGATGCCCTAGGGTTTCCCTATAAAAGGGAAACCCTCGTTCTCGACCAGAAGAGAGAGAGCAAGAGAGCGTGAGCAGAGAAAAAGAGGCGGCGGCTTCTTCCTTCTGCGATTTTGGTTTTCCCCTTTGTCCCTGTTCTCATTTATTATGAGAAGGGGTTTGGTGATATTTATTGTGGGGAAGTTGGGTTATTAAGAGAGAGTTTGAACAGTGTTTTATATTAAAACACTGTTATTTGATTGAGAGATCTCAAGCTTGAGATCTTCTCTCTTAATTTGTAATTTCTTGTGATAAATAAGAAATTAATTGTGCCGCTCCCGTGGACGTAGGAAAATTGCTGAACCACGTAAAATATCTGTGTTTGTGATTTGCTTGTCAATTATTTGATTGGATTGTACCCGTGTTGGGTTTGTTAATTTTCTCCCGTTCTCACGGACTCGTTCGGTATGCGAGCACGCTTCCGCAAAGGTGCACAATAATTGGTATCAGAGCTCTAGATTTGAGATCTAGGGTTTTGGCATTGGATGGAGGAAGATTTAGTTTGGAAGCTTGGTTCTTGGAGTTCTAAGTTTCGGTGGAGATAGCGTTGAGGAGTGCCGTGGTGGTCTTGCTTTCCTTTCGTGGTTAGGAGATCAATTTGGAATCCGGTTTAGGGTTCAGTTGGGTATCTTCTTAATTCTATCAAAGTTGGATCTTTCTTTGCAATTCAGAGTTTGTGAGTATGGTAGAAATAATTGAAGAAAGCAGCAAGACTGTGTCGGGTACAGTTCAAGTTGGTTTTCAGAACACTAAGATTAGTGTTGTAAAATATGACGGCAAAATAACTTTGGTTTGTGGATGAGCGACGTACAGAACACGCTCAATGCACAGAATTTAGAGGAGACCATCATGGTCCAAGAGAGACCACCTAAATATGAAGAGTCAGTATGGGAAAAGATGAATCGGAACACTTGTGGGGTGATCAGGTCCTGTTTGGAACAGGAGCTGAAGTATGATGTGATTGGGGTGACGTCTGCAATGAAGATGTGGGAGATTCTCAACAATAAGTATCTGACGAAGAGTGTTGAGAACCGTTTACACTTGTTGCGAAGATTATTCAGATTTCAGATGTCCTGAGGCACCTCACTAGCGGCTCATGTGAACAACTACACTAAGTTGTTATCGGACTTGGCGAATGTTGATGAGAAGATATCGGATGAGTACAAGGCGATTATTTTGTTGGGCTCCTTACCGGATGAGGAGTATGATACCTTCGTGCTCACTTTGTTGAATGAGAGATCTTCTATCAGCTATAGTGAAGTTACTAACGCTTTGACGAATTATGATTTGAGGAGGAAGGACAAGGAGACTTCCCGCGCTAGTACTTCAGGAGAAGCCTTATCAACGAGAGGGAGAAGCCCATATCCGAGGGGTGGCAATAGAGGGAGGTCAAAGTCTAGAGGTCATCACCAGTTAGCAAAGAACCAGTGTGCGTTCTGTAAGGAACAAGGACACTGGAAGAGAGACTGCCCAAAGCTCAAGGAAAAGGAGAATGGCAAAAAGAAGGGCCAAAAGGCCACCGAGGTGAATGTTGCTAGCGATAATGATTCTAATGATTCGAGCTTTTCTCTTTTGATTACTCCGGAGGTGAATCATTTGGATGCATCAGATTGGATGCTAGATTCTGGCGCTACCTATCATGTGACCCCTAGGTGAGATTGGTTTGCATCTTTTGAGAAGCTCGATGGGAGCGTTGTTGTCATGGGAAATGATCAATCCTGTGGTATTTATGAGATAGGTACCGTGCGGATTTGGATGCATGATGGAGTAGTTCGTGAGTTGAAGGAGGTGAGATTCGTTCCTCAACTGAAGAAGAATCTTATCTCGGTTGGAGCTTTGGAGGCCAATGGATTCAATGTGATATTTGAGGACGCTGTAGCAAAGGTTACTAAGGGATCGTTGGTGGTGATGAAGGGAGTCCGCAATCGAAACTTGTATTATCTGAAGGGGAGCACTGAGATTGGCCAGGTAGATTCAGCTATTTTAGAGGCGGACATAAGTAGACTTTGGCACTATAGGTTGGGGCATACATGTGAGAAGTCATTGCAGGCTTTGTGCAAGCAGGGACTATTAAAGGGAGCCAAGAGTGGGAAGATTGAGTTCTGTGAGCACTGTGTTCTTGGCAAGAAGACAAATATAAAGTTCAGGACTGCTATTCATAGGACGATGGGCATCCTGGACTATGTGCACACAGACGTTTGGGGTCCCACCAAGACTACATCACTTGGTGGTCGACATTGGTTCGTCACTTTTATAGATGACTATTCTAGGCGTTGTTGGGTGTACACCATAACGAAGAAGAGCGAAGTCCTAGATTTGTTTGTGTAGTGGAAGAAGAGATTGGAACTGCAGACTGGGAGAAAGATCAAGACGTTACGATTCGACAACGGTGGTGAGTATACTTCTGACCCCTTTTAGGAGCTATGCCGAGACGAGGGCATAGAGAGGCACTTCACAGTTAGTCATACACCACAGCAAAATGGGGTGGCATAGAGGCTGAATCGGTCTTTACTGGAGAAGGTCCGATGCTTATTGTCGCAAAGTGGTTTGGAGAAGATCTTTTGGGCTGAGGCACTATCATATGCGAGCCACCTCATTAACAGGCTACCTTCATCTGCGATTGAGGGGAAAACCCCTATGGAGATGTGGTCGGGAAAGGCAGCACATGACTATGACCAGCTCAAGGTATTTGGGTGCCCTGTATTTTATCATGTAAGAACAGATAAATTGGAACCTCGAGCTAGGAAGGCCATATTCGTAAGATTCAAGCGTAGGTCGTCACGTTCGATGAGGCTTCTATCTTGAAGCTTCCCAGCTCTCATCAGGTGGTGGGTGACTCGACGGAGGAGATATCACAGATGGTGGAGATTAATGCAGCTCCACACTGTCCAGATGGTACAGTATCCATTAGAGTGCCGACTGAGGTGACGTCAGGTAAGCACGGCGACGACGAGGAGGATACGGGTACAGAAGTGCAGAATCAGGGACCGACAACTCAGGTTCAGGATTCGATTGCGGTTTGGAGACAGAGGAGAGACATATGGACGCCAGCACGGTATACCGACACAGTAATTACGTATGCACTTCCGGTGGAGAGTATCGATGAGTTGGTGCCTACTACATTCAAAGAGGCCGAGCAGAGTTCGGAGGCTGAATCGTGGTAGGTAGCTATGCAGGAGGAGATGGAGTCTCTTCATAAAAACGATACATAGGAGCTTGTTCAGCTTCCAAAGGGGCGGAAGGCAATTGGTTGCAAGTGGGTATACACGAAGAAGGAGGGCATTGAAGGCACTCCAGTGAGGTTCAAAGCTAGGTTGTTTGCGAAAGGCTATGCACAGGAGGAAGATATTGACTACAATAAGGTTTTCTCTCCGGTGGTGAAGCACTCTTCGATTCGGATTTCACTAGCTTTGGTGGCGCAGTATGGATTGGAGTTAGATCAGTTGGATGTAAAAACTATATTTCTTCATGGTGATCTTGATAAAAAAAATTTATATGACTCAGCCATTGGGATTCCGAGCTGCAGGAAAGGAAAACCTGGTTTGCAGGTTGAGGAAATCGCTATACGGTTTAAAGCAATCTCCTCGACAGTGGTATAGGCGATTCGATGGTTTTATGATTGGTCTTTCGTACACTCGGAGCCAGTTTGATCCTTGCGTGTATTTTCGCAAGTTGAAAGGAGGTGCGTACATCTATTTATTGCTTTATATCGATGACATATTGGTTGCCTCTATTTCCAGATCTTCTATAGATGAGTTGAAGGCACAGCTTTCAAATGAGTTTGAGATGAAGGATTTGGGTGAGGCTAAGCACATTTTGGGAATGGAGATCGGCAGAGACAAAGAGAAGGGCAGAATTTGTTTGACTCAGATAGCTTATCTGAAGAAGGTTCTACAACGGTTTAACGTTAGCATGGAAACAAAACCTGTTAGTATACCTTTGGGAGCCAATTTGAAGCTTTCAGCTGATCTTTCACCAAAGACAGTTGAAGATAGAGAGTTGATGTTGAAAACTCCATATGCGAGCGTAGTTGGAAGCTTGATGTACGCGATGGTATGTACGAGGCCGGATTTGTCACAGGCGGTGAGCATGGTATCGAGATACATGCACGATCCAGGAGTGGGTCATTGGGACGCCGTAAGATGGATTTTGAGGTACATTAGAGGTACGCTCAATGTTGGTTTGGTTTATGAGCGGGACATTACAGATGGACAGCTATGCATTGGCTATGTTGATTCGGATTATGCCGGAGATTTGGATAAGCACCGATCTACTACGGGGTATGTGTTCACTTTGACCCGTGCACCGGTGTGTTGGAGATGCACCTTACAGTCTACAATGACTTTGTCTACGATGGAGGCAGAGTATATGGCAATTACGGAGCCTGTTAAGGAGGCTATTTGGCTTCGAGGACTTTTGGAGGAACTTGGTATATCGCAGCAGTCCATCACTATTCATTATGATAGCATGAGTGCTATCTATTTGGCGAAGAATTAAGTTTTTCATTCGAGGACGAAGCACATTGACGTTCGTTATCACTTCGTTCAGGATGTTCTTGAAGATGGAAATGTGGAGATAGTCAAGGTCCACACGAAGGATAATCCGGCAGATATGCTCACAAAGGTGGTTCCGAGCAACAAGTTTGATCATTGTCAAAACTTGTTGCACATTCGTGATTGTTGAGGCCGTTGGTGGCCATTTGGAAGAACTATGATTAGCTTGATCCCGATCAGAGGGTACGTAGGCAACCATTGTATAATGGTGCGGCTGTTTTGGGCCTGGTTTAGCATTAGTGGGGTTCTTCTGGTGTTCATCCAAAATTTGATGTTTATCAAATGATGGACGAGGTGGAGAATTGAAGAACGAACTTACCTTGCAAGCGGAATTGGCTGCAGGCGGAATTGGACAGGCGAATTGATCTCGCCTGTAGCGCATGAGAGCGACTTTGAGATCGCAGGCGAGGTGTAGGCGGGGTTCGATCCTCGCCTGTAGGCGAGATGTGGTGAGGCGACTTCGAGCTCGCCTGTCGTGCGCGATGTGGATGGATACCAGCTAGGGTTTCCCTATAAAAGGGAAACCCTCGTTCTTGAGCAGAAGAGAGCGAGCAAGAGAGCGTGAGCAGAGAAAAAGAGGCGGCGGCTTCTTCCTTCTGCGATTTTGGTTTTCCCCTTTGTCTCTGTCCTCATTTATTGTGAGAAGGGGTTTGGTGATATTTATTGTGGGGAAGTTGGGTTATTAAGAGAGAGTTTGAACAGTGTTTTATATTAAAACACTGTTATTTGATTTAGAGATCTCAAGCTTGAGATCTTCTCTCTTAATTTGTAATTTCTTATGATAAATAAGAAATTAATTGTGCTGCTCCTGTGGACGTAGGCAAATTGTCGAACCATGTAAAATATCTGTGTTTGTGATTTACTTGTCAATTATTTGATTGGATTGTACCCGTGTTGGGTTTGTTAATTTTCTCCCGTGCTCACGGACTCGTTCGGTGTGCGAGCACCCTTCCGCAAAGGCGCGCAACAGGGAGATGACAGCTTCTTACAGCATGATAAGTTACAAATGAGCTAAGTCAATCTGACAGCGAAGATAAAGAGTTACAGAGAAAATTCATAGAGACATGGTCAAGACCATCCCAATAAGAGAAATATTTTCAGTTAGGTAAATTTTTTTAAAGTTAATTCTTAACTAGTATTTAGACCCGTGCAAAGCACGGTTTCTAAAAAAAAATTCAAATATTGAACATGTTACCAAAATAAAGTATTCTGTTTTAGATATGAAATATAGGGGTGCTATTTGTTTTTTTTAATTATTTGTTCAGATATTCGATCAAGTGTGATTCAATAGTTCATTTTGTACTAAACAAATAATTTTCAGTGTTTGGTTTATAAATGAATAGAATTTAACCAAAGGTATGTTTGATTCGGTAGTTCATTAACTATTCGCTTCGATAATTTTTTAATAGAATTTAAGAAAATGTATGTTCGAAAGTTCATTAATGTTCGATATAGTCCTATTAATTGAACTTATTGAAATATTACTTAAAGTTCAAGAAGTGGAGATAGTCAATTGTGTGGAAAATTAAGCAAATATTTACTAAATTATACAGAAAAAGTTCTATTCCTCTTCGCGGCCTGATCTTCATATCCTAATTAGGATGGTGTGCTTATTAGTAATAAAAAAAAGTAAGCTCAATATAAATCTATTGTACCATATGAAAAAGTCCTAAAATCTTTGAGAGAAAGCTCAAAGGTTGTTTTGATAATTGCATTCAATTGTATGAGATGTTATAAAGCTAATAGGCTATATAATTATTCATATTTAATTTCACATAAAATGAATAATTGTATAACTACAAATACAATTGTCTGGTCTTTTTTTCATGTTTCTTACACGCAGTGAGCCTTTTGAATGTTGCTTCAACAAAATAGACAATTTTTTCGAGCATAAAACTTTGATTAAAAAGATTCCTCCAAAAACTTACATAAAATGTTACTTAATAATGAATTTTTACAACTAAACACTACGTATAACTGCAAATACAAATAGCAGTATTAGTTTTTCATAATTAAAGGGGAAAAACAATATATATGTGGTTATGATAGTTTTATAATTATCATAACAACTCAAAATTTTGCATAAACAAAAAACACAATAAAAAATAGTAGATGAAAATTAACAAAGAAATGGGAAAAACTAAAAAACAGGTTAGTGTTCCTTATACATATTTATCAGGTTAGCACTATTCTACATAAATATAAAGAACCATACTATCATCTATTTGTTTTGTTACATAATGCTAGGCTGCATGTATCTGCATAGAAGCAACATTCATATATCACTATTTACCTCTTTGTTGCTACTCAAATTTATTTTAATAAGGGAAAAAATGTTAATATTTGCTAAAATTAATTAGAGCATAAAGCTCAAGACAACTACCACATTAAAAAAATATTTTGTAATTCATCTTCAAACTCTTGATGCAAGTAAGAGAATAGCATGACTAATAAAAATATTTCGCTTCTACTAACATAGCAGAATAACCGTATGAAAAATGCATGATAAATTAGTAAATGTTCAGAATTTGGAAGTAAATTGGTTAATAAGAGAGACTTTTTGGGGGCAAATAGTTAGAATCCCTAAACTGCATTTTAGACAACTAACAAAAAGGAAAAAGTGCTCGAATTAACCGTTTATTAACATCTCCTCCATCCTCTTCACTTTGCTCCTTAGAAACCCAAAAATCGAAAACATAAAAAATGGGGGGGGAGGGGGGGAGCTCTGAAGAAATCCCAAATTCTCCTCCTCCATCACCCTATCTCCTCATCCTCCCTCGTCACGAATCCTTCGAGTACGGCCTTCTCTCGATCCCTAACCTCATATTCAATGACGGAACCCTAACCCTAATCCCTTTGCGAGACAAGCTTCTCTCAGTTTCCCCTCGTGTCGACGCCCAAACCCTAGCCGAAGCCCTCCAGATCTCGATCGGAGACGCAGATCTCGTGATTGAGACTTTGTTCTCGGTTATGCCCTCAGATCCAGGGAATGAGGACGAACGGGGTGTCGATGTTCATGATCTGCTGATGTTTTTGTACGTGCAGGGCTATAAGAGGCTTGTGACCAGGCCGCATAAGGATGCGTCGGTTGTTGCTAATGTTTGGCCATCGATGTCGGCGTTCGATGGGTGCTTGTCAGCGTTGTCTCCGTTACAGGTTAGGATATTTGATTTTATTGGGAATGTTTTCAAGTTTTGATTGAATGCTTATAATTTGTTCTCAGAGGAATGTGTTTTATTTCAGAGACATGGGGGAGCAGTTGGCTTAGATGTGGGCGTTACCGAAGTTTCTGTAAAAAAAATTTGTTTTTAAAAATAAAATGGTTTTTAAAGTAGTTGCTTAAAATAGTTCTTTTAGAAGTGGGGAATGAGAGAGAGAGAGAGAGAGAGAGAGAGAGAGAGAGAGAGAGAGAGAGAGAGA
>BQKN01000786.1:209843-245571 GCA_022839385.1 Asparagus kiusianus
AGAGAGAGAGAGAGAGAGAGAGAGAGAGAGAGAGAGAGAGAGAGAGAACGTGGGTCGGGTCGGTATGAGGTGGAGGTGGGGTGGTTTTCCAAAAAAAATACAGAGAATGAGGGAGGGAGGGAGAACGTGGTAAAAGTGGGAACTTTGGGTTGGTTATTCATTTTATTTTTTTGATTGTTCACAAACTTTGGTTACTGTTCATTTAAGCTTTTTTTATTCTTCTCCTTTAGTAATAAAGAAGTAGATAGTGATACAGGAGCCCTTACATAAATGAATTATTTGCTTTTTTTTATGCAGTTGAATTAAGAAGGCATGATAAATTATTGAAATATGTAAGTTATCTGACTCGACTTGCATAAGCTACATAGCAGTTATACCTTCTAATATCACTCCCTGGGCACTTATATACTCTTATAGTCTCACTTATTTTTCGTAGCATAAATTCAAGTTGTTTAAAATTGGCACGTTGGTACTGTTTATCATACAAACGTGAGTATTTTTACCTGGATATTACTCTATAACACCAACAGACTAATTATAAAGTTTCCACCCGTTACTACTTGTTAAATTTATCGTTAAACTGATCTCAACTCCAATTCAAAAATAGAATTAAAACAGGTTTAAAACAATATATTGGTAGGTTTAATACTAAGCTTAACAAAAGTTAATACTTAAAAATTTTTATAATTACCCTGTAAGTATCGTAAGGAACATTTCGGTGAAATTTTCATATTTGCATCGTTTAACATACTAACATGCCAATTTTAAGCAACTTAGGATATGTAGCTGCTAAGAAAACCAAAAGAGGATATACAAGTGCTAACGAGTGAAACTAGGAGGAAATTTACCTCTCATTTGGGCCAATTGCAGACCAAGGCCCAGCCCCGACCCATTTCAAGGACACGGGAAGGAAGCAACCTATATCGTACCAGCGGCCAAGATGATCCCGCATAGAAACAGATGGCTGTCAGCAAGCTTCCACTCAATATCTCCGCCTAATTTTTGGGAAGGACAAATTTTCAAAACAGTCCCATTTACAAAAATATTATCAAAAAACGACCCGTTTCAACAATATTCGTCAAAACCGACCTAGTTACAGCTGTCAGGCTGAAACTAGGTCGGTTTTGATGAAAAAAATATAAAATTTCACGAGACTTGAAGTCCCGTGAAGTTTAGCAGTCATTTAACTAAGCTACTAAACTTCAGGGGACTACGAGTCTTATGAAGTTTCATAGTTCAAAACAACTTCAGAGCTCAAACGAACTTCACAGGACTTAAAGTCCCATGAAGTTTAGCAGCTTAATTAAATGGAAGTCCCGTGAAGTTTGGGAACTTCTTTCGACAAAACCGACCCAGTTTCAGTCCGATGGCTGAAACTAGGTCGGTTTTGGCAAATATTGTTGAAACATATCGTTTTTGGAAATATTTTTGAAAAAGGATCGGTTTTAAAAATTTGTCCTTTTAGGAAACCATCAGCTTCACTCTCACTATAACTGCAGTGAGATCCGCGATGCGACTCCATCTCAGACCTTGCTGCTCCAAGGATGCATGGTAACAGCGGTAAAGGTAGATTTCTGAGATAATTTTGTTGGATTTTTTGGTCAAAACTGCTTTCCAAAATGAGTTTTCAAACTATATATATATATTAACTACAAGTACTTTTCATAAATACTTAGTAGTCTAGTAGAAAGTTTATGTTTTGGTGTTTCAAAAGGTCCATTGTTCGAGGCTTGCCAACGACAAGCCGAGAAGTGTTTTATTTGACTTAATCCCTTATAAATTCTAGTGGGTCGTGGGCCGTGGGCCAATGGGCCGGGGATCGGGGCTAATCGGGTTGAGGCGCTAAGTGACGCTTTGTTAGGCGTACTTTGTACTTTACACTTTACACTTCGCACGGAGGCATCGGGGCGAGGTGGCGTTGTTTGGCGCCACGTTGGCTGTCACTATGGTCGCTACGAAGGTTGCCTCGTAGGATACTTCGCAGCATGTAGACGAGCTACGATTTCGCACGAGGGTGACCCTAGCGTTCTCGTAGTTTGACAAGGTTCGCTCGTTCGATGAGGTTCATCTATCATACGGGGTTCGCCTGTTTGACGATGTTCGTTCGTTCGACGAGGTTTGCTTGTTTGACGAGGTTCGTCTGTCATACGAGGTTCGCCTGTTTGACGAGGTTCGATTGATCGACGATGTTCGTCTGTTATACGAGGTTCGTCTGTTTGATGATGTACGCTCGTTCGACGAGGTTCGTATGTCATACGAGGTTCGCCTGTTTGACGACGTTCGTTTGTCAAACGAGGTTCGTCTGATTTGCTGAGACGTGACCCTCGCATTTCGTAGCAACGCGTTCATTGATTGCCTCATATTCAGGAGTTACTGCATGCAGAAGTTACAACAGCAATTAGAGTAATTTAATGCAATGATGTTACAATATTAATTATCATTAAGAATTGTAACAGTCACATTAATTGCTAGTGACTCTTGAGCTGACCTTAGAGGCCTATAAATAGCGCCATTGGGCAGCTCTTGGTTGCTGCTGGAAACTTTCTCGCGAGCGTGGAATATGAACGTCAGTATAAAATACGAACGTCGGTATACACACGCGAGCTTGGAAAATGAACGTCGGATCGACGTTGTTGTTGCTGTTGTTGTGCTGCTACTGCAGAAACTGTGCCCGCAGGAACCCTGAAACCGAAAGATTTTTTAAACCGAAATGTTCTGAGATCGAGGAGATCTTTTGCCTTGACAGAAAGGTCTTATAGATCGAGGAGATCTTGACAGTACTGGGTTGGTGCACACCAGAGTACTGTACTGCTGTTCCTGGAAGCAGTTTGGCCTTAGGATCTTTGCATCTGAGTAGGCCAAATATTGCTTTAAACACAGCGTTTCACAAACGCAAAGCAGTTAATTGAAAAAGTTTAAAATAACAGCACGTCATCCTTCACTGTTTAATGTTATATCTAAAACTTGAGATCTTAAAACCATATAGCCATGATTAATTCAAAGAGATTAAAAGAAACATAAAAGAGCGGAAGCTTATACCTGAATCCATTGATTGATCTTGATTTTGGGTTTTGGATCTTCTAACCTTAGGGTTTTCTCTTAGAGCCGAATTTCTCTCTTAGATGGGGTAAAGAGAATTAGAGAAAATTGTAACCCTAGATTAGGGACCATAACCCCTTATTTATAGGTGTTGTACTTTTACAATTTGGCCCCTCAACAAATTACAATTACAACCTGGTATCTGCACATATATCCCCATGACTTATTTAAATACCCATTAACCCAAATTAATTGATCACTTTAGTGGGTTATCCTAAAAGATAGCAATACACATTGATTAATCATATGTGCCCACAATTAGATTTATTAGATTAAATCCAACAATCTCCCACTTGGGTGTCATATGATTCCTTAAATTGTGTATAACCTTATGAGCTCAAAATTGCTATCACTAAAAAGGTATTTCCGAACAATCTCGTCCATTGACTATATCAATATAGGATCAAAGCGGCCTTTGTCACATTTATCGTGACTCGACCCATCAATGGTCACATATACCAATACAATCAAACGACATAGATCAATCATGGATGTGCAGCATGAAAATTACATGCAATGTGATCAGTACATGTCTATTTTCAACTGGTCCTCCTTAATGATGTCAAAACCAAACATAATGTAACAGAGTGTCTTAACTGAATACTTTATTCTGATCAGACAATACAACCAAACATAAAGCACCATAATTACAAACTCCCACTAAATCATAATATCCTCAAATATTACCACACCCATATGAGCAGTATGCTCATGAAAGACCTTGGGTGGCAATCCCTTAGTAAGAGGATCAGCTATCATGGAGTTTGTCCCAATGTGCTCTATGGATATCTGTCCACTCTGTACCCTTTCTTTCACAACCAGAAACTTAATGTCAATATGTTTTGACTTAATTGAGCTCCTGTTGTTATTTGAATACATTACTGCAGATTTATTGTCACAATATAACCTTAGTGGTCTTTTAACATTTTCCAAAATGCGCAGTCCCGTGACAAAATTTCGTAGTTATATTCCCTAATTGGATGCCTCATAGCAAGCTACAAATTCTGCTGCCATAGTGGAGGAAGCTACTAGTGTCTGTTTGATACTTTTCCATGATATAGCTCCTCCTGCTAACATATAAATGTAGCCTGATGTAGACTTTCTGCTATCTTGGCATCCAGCAAAATTAGAATCCGAATACCCAATGACCACCAACTTTTCTGATTTTCTGTATGTGAGCATGTAATCTTTTGTTTTCTGAAGATACCTCATAACCCTTTTGACTGCTATCCAATGATCCATACCAGGGTTGCTTAAGTATCTGCCTAACATCCCAACAATGTACGCAATATCCGGACGCGTACATACCTGAGCATACATTAGACTTCCTACAGCCGAAGCATAAGGAATCTTCTGCATTTCCTGAATTTTAAGGTTACCTTTAGGGCACTGATTGAGACTAAAATTGTCTCCTTTAGCAACATGGGTATCTCCTGGTCTGCAGTCTTGCATGCCAAACCTTTTAAGTACCTTATCGATATAGCTCTTTTGTGATAATCCAAGACTACCCCGAGAGCGATCTCGATGTATCTGGATCCCTAATATAAAAGAGGTCCCCAAGATCTTTCATCTTAAAATTCTTTGATAGAAATCTCTTGGTTTCGTGCAACATGCCTATATCATTAGTGGCAAGCAATATGTCATCGACATACAGAACCAAAAAGATATACTTACTCCCACTGAACTTGTGATATACACAGTCATCAACAATGTTCATCTCAAAGCCGAACGAGATAATTATTTGTTAAAACTTGTGATACCATTGACGAGGAGCTTGCTTGAGTCCATAGATGGATTTCTTTAATTTGCAGACCATATTCTTTGGGTCTCCCGACACAAAGTTTTCTAGTTGCACCATATAGATCATCTCATCAATGTCGCCATTGAGAAATGCAGTCTTAACGTCCATCTGATGTAACTCAAGATCATAATGAGCAACAAGTGCCATGATTATTCTGAATGAGTCTTTCGATGAAACCGGAGAGAAAGTCTCTGTATAATCAATGCCTTCCTTTTGAGTATAGCCTTTAGCCACAAGACGTGCCTTATACCTCTCCACATTACCGTTTGCATCCCGCTTGGTTTTAAAAATCCATTTACAACCAATCGGTTTTGCACCTTCTGGTAACGGGACAAGTTTCCAAACCTTATTGTCTTGCATAGACTTGTACTCTTCATTCATGACATCAATCTACTGTTAAGAGTTAGAACTTTTCATGGCCTGAAGGAAGTTGATTGGATCATCTTCCAACATTCCACTACTTTCCTCATGTTCTTGGAGAAATACAATATAATCATCCGGAATAGCATTTCTCCTTTCTCTCGTGGATCTCCTTAATGGCACTGGTTCTTGAGATTGTTGAGTTTGTTCTTCTGGAACAGGGAGTTGTTCAACATTGTCATCTTGAGGTTCCGGATTTACTTCTTGAGCAACAACAGGTATAGGAACCTGAATATTATCAAAAGTAACTGTATGGATTGGGTCTGACGCCAATTCCTCCTCAAAAGCAATGTCTCTAACCTTATTTCTCCCCCCAAACTCAACATCCTCAAAGAATGTTGCTGTTCCCATCTCAAAAACATTCCTTAGTGTGGGATCGTAAAACTTATAGCCCCTAGAGCGTTCAGAGTACCCAATAAAGTAGCTGCTAACTGTTTTGGAGTCCAATTTCTTTTCATTTGGCCTATAAGGCCTTGCCTCAACTGGACATCCCCAAATATGTAAATGCTTTAAACTGGGCTTTCGACCAGTCCAAAGCTCATAAGGTGTTTTAGCAACTGCTTTACTTGGCACTCTATTTAGAATGTAAGCTGCTGTCTTAAGTGCTTCTTCCCAGAGTGACTCTGGTAAAGAAAAATGAGCAATCATACTTCTTACCATATCCTTAAGAGTCCTGTTTCGTCTTTCAGCTACACCATTCATGCTAGGTGAACCCGGCATGGTGTACTGTGGGACGATACCGCATTCCTCTAGGTATCTAGCGAATGGTCCTGGACGTTGTTCACCTGAACCATCATATCTGTCGTAGTACTCACCACCACGATCAGATCTAACGGTTTTAATTCTTCGGTTGAGTTGATTCTCAACTTCAGCTTTATAGGTTTTGAACATATCCAGAGACTCAGATTTTTCATGAATGAGATATAGGTGCCCATAACGTGAGTAATCGTCTATGAATGATATAAAATATTATTGACCATTCTAGGATTCCGTAGGGAATGGCCCACAAATATCCGTATGTATCAATTCTAAGACATCCGAAGATCTGTTGGCACCTAATCTCTTAACTTTGGTCTGTTTTCCCTTGATACATTCAACACATATGTTGAAGTCTAAAAAATCAAGGGAATCCAAAATGCCATCAGACACAAGACGCTCAACTCTACCTTTTGAGATATGACCCAAGCGCTTATGCCATAATGACGCCGAATTTTCCTTATTTAATTTACGCTTAGTACCACGCGATTCCGCATGCAAAGTTTCATTATAAGAAGCAATTGTATCAAGCAAATATAGGTTGTCATAAGTACTCAAATAACCGGTTCCCACAACATTTGAATTAAAAGATAAACTGAGTTGATTGTTTCCAAATGAACAAGAATAACCTGATTTGTCCAATACAGAAACTGAAATCAAATTCCGTCTAAAAGACGGTACTACAAAAGTATCTTTTAAGTCCAAATAAGAACTAGTTCCTAATAGCAACCTAAAATGCCTAATTGCTTCCACATCTACTGATTGACCGTCGCCCACAAAGATGTGTCTTTCAACATCACTTGGCTTTCGGTAGCTCAGACAACCCTGCATAGAAACACTTATGTGAGTAGTAGCACCAGAGTCTAACCACCAAGTGTTTCTAGGTACTGAAGCTAAATTAACCTCAGAACAGACCAAAGAAAGGAACGTACCCTTATTATCACGCCAAGCGTGATATTTTGTACAGTCCTTCTTTACATGTCCAGGCTTCTTACAGAAGAAACAACCCTGATTATCCTTATGTTGTTTCTTCTGAACTGGACCCTTAGCAGCTTCATTATCATTCTTTCTTTTCTTGCCCTTATCCTTAGAGGCATAGGCCAAATGAGCACTTTCCGTCTTATCTTGCTTCAACCTGTCTTCCTCTTGCACACAGTATGAAATGAGCTCATTTAGAGTCCATTTCTCCTTTTGGCAGTTATAACTAACCTTAAACTGATTGAATTGTGCAGGAAGAGACAGCAGAACCAGATGCACTAATAACTCATCACAAAGATCAAGTTTAAGTGCCTTAAGCTTTGAAGCAATATGAGACATTTCCATAATGTACTCCCTGATATTTCCTTTGCCCTTATACTTCATCGAAATCAAGCGAGCTAAAAGCGTGCTTGTTTCTACCTTATCGTTTTTCGCAAAACGCTTCTCAATTTCGGCAAGGAAATCTTTAGCCTTAGTAATCCCTTCGGATTCTATGTCCCTGAAGGCTTTCGGAACGCCGCGCTTAATGATCATAAGACTCATGCGATTTGAACGCTCCCACTTCTCATATTCCTTCTTTGCATCAGGAGTGCTATCCGCATTGAGAGGTTGGGGTTGTTCAATTCTTAATGCAAGGTCTAGATCCATGAAGCCAAGAACAATTAATATGTTCTCTTTCCAAACCTTGAAGTTTGTCCCATTTAGCATGGGAATTAAGTTGATGTTAGCAGAAATTGTTGCAGCAGATGCATTAGCTGAAATAAAATAAAAGATGCTCACATCAATAACCATATTTAGTAATCAATAAAATTCAAATAATGACAAAACCCATCTCAAGATATCTGGCACAACATTAATATCAAGTCTTTGGACAGTAATATTAACTTGTAAGTGATACATTGTTGCAATGATCAAACACTGACAATAACTCATGTCAAATAATGAAACTATCTTTGGATCGATTCATTATTCACATGTAAACCTTATAATTGTCACACGTTTATCACCGCAGATGTGTATACAGTCTAAATAAATATTAACCTTCCTTTGGGCCGATTAAATATTTACACGAAAGCATACACACAAACATCTCACATTCCTCATGAACAATCTACACAAGAGAGGTTACTTTGGCAACTTCTTGTTTCAATTAAACATTTGGAGTGAGAGACAACCTTAATACCTTAGTGTCATAATATTTGAATCAAATAATTGATTAGCTACCAAATTAGATTTAAATTAAAAATTTAATTTAAATCAACTGAATTTCCAAAAACTTAATTGGGGTTTCATAGCTTAATTAGGGCCCATAACTTAATTCAATAAATTAAGTATACCAAAGTGGACCCATAAAAAGCCGAGGCTTAACCATAGTAAACACGAAGTTCGCTTGACTTCGAACGCGAGGTTCGACTGTATTGAGTACGAGACTCACTTAAGCACGAACGTGAGGTTCGTCTGAAAATGAACGCAGGGTTCAACTTGGGAACGAACGCGAGGTTCGTTAAAATATGAACACAGAACGAACGCGAGGTTCGTTTTTGAGAACGAACACGAGGTTCGTTTAAAAATTGAACGCAAGGTTCACTGAAAACGAACGCGAGGTTCGACTAAAAATGAACGCGAGGTTCGACTGAAATACGAACGCGAGGTTCGACTGAAAAACGAACGCGAGGTTCGACTGAAAAACGAACGCGAGATTCGTCTAAAATACGAACGTGAGGTTCGACTGAAATACGAACGCGGGGTTCGTTTGAATCGAGCGCGAGGCTCACCTGAGAACGAACGCGAGGTTCGACTTAAATTGAGCGCGAGACTCACCTTAGAACGAACGCGAAGTTCGTTGAGCGCGAGGCTCACCTTAGGAACGAACGCGAGGTTCGTTAAAATTGAGAACGAACGTGAGGTTCGTTAAACTTGAGTGCGAGGCTCACCTTACACCAAACGCGAAGTTCGGTCCTTAATTTTCGCCACGATTAATCGCACGAACCCTTAGTGTTTCAAACTGAAACCGCCGCCGCCATTGCTCCTGCACCCAAAGGTCGAAACCCTAGGGTTTTCTGATGCAGCCGCCGCCGTCGGAGTTGAGGGCGAGGCCGCCAGCGAAGTTCGCCGGCGAGGAGCATGGGACTTAAGACCAAAAACCAAAAAAAAATCCAAAAATTCCTCAATTTTATCTTTCAAATCCAGATCCAGAATCGGAAAAGCAAAAGATGATTTCTTGTTCCAGATCCCAAAAATTGAAGGAAAAAGCGAAGAAAAAAAATCCAAAAAATTCCCAAAAGTTACTGTTTATCAACGATTTTTAGTTACTGTTCATCAAAAAAAAAAAAAACCTTTACTGTTCATCCGAGAACAAAAACGTAACTGTTCATCCGAAAAATTACTGTTCATCCGAGAACAGTTCCGAATCAAAACCAGAGATTCAAGATCAAAAACCTAATTTTACAAACTTAAATCCCTAAGAATTAATCAAAGGAGGCTCTGATACCACTTGTTAGATCTAAAACTTGAGATCTTAAAACCATATAGCCATGATTAATTCAAAGAGATTAAAAGAAACATAAAAGAGCGGAAGCTTATACCTGAATCCATTGATTGATCTTGATTTTGGGTTTTGGATCTTCTAACCTTAGGGTTTTCTCTTAGAGCCGAATTTCTCTCTTAGATGGGGTAAAGAGAATTAGAGAAAATTGTAACCCTAGATTAGGGACCATAACCCCTTATTTATAGGTGTTGTACTTTTGCAATTTGGCCCCTCAACAAATTACAATTATAACCTGGTATCTGCACATATATCCCCATGACTTATTTAAATACCTATTAACCCAAATTAATTAATCACTTTAGTGGGTTATCCTAAAAGATAGCAATACACATTGATTAATCATATGTGCCCACAATTAGATTTATTAGATTAAATCCAACATTTAATTCCAGATTTAACCATAATTTCCAACAAATTTGATGATATGGCTCAATGAAATAGTCGGCCGAATTTGAGACAGTTTTTGCTAAAATGACCCTTGAATTGCTACTTGTTTAATGATCTGTAGTTGCTTTGGGATGGAACTTGACGCAAATTCCTAAGGAATTGATTTGGGTTTGATAAGCGGCCAATAAGACAAGAAGGATGAGTTAGTTATCTACGTACTGATGATTGCACTGGTTGTTAATTTGATGGTTTTGTTTTTGGCAACTTGTGTAAATTACATTCCTTTTACAGAGCTGGGGATATTATCTAATCCATGACTTGAAGTGTTTTCCCTTGATTCTTTCGTCGGCATCCCAGCATTTTCCCCATGAAAAGGCGGTCATGTTTGAAGCTTGAGCTGGAGTTGAGAAATGCCCAGCAATAGGATTGAGGAAATTTGGTTGACTGTGTATGGATGGCTCGTGGTGTTTGAACAATTGAATTGCAGATAGTTTCGATTTGCTTATATATGAGCTAGGTTCCTATAAAATATATAGCTAATATGTAATTACGTGGAGGAGGAATTCGCTCTTAATTTCGACCTTTCTCAATGGTTACATATATGTCTGTCTCGAGAGTTTAAGTGGCCATGAAGAGTAAGCAGTTTGGTTCTAATGTTGTTTCCTACACTTGCAATAAGAATAATCACTGTTAAGATAGTAGAATACCAGCTTAATTGCATTATTATTTATTTAACTATCCTTTGCGGTAAAAACATATATATGACAGTTGCATTTTATGGAGAATGGAGGGGTCGACTTCGTGCAAGAATCCACAACATGATTTTCGCATTACCTGAATAGGCTTAGGGTAGAAGTTCTGTAAGTGTAAGAAAAAATTGGCACTTATTTGAGACGAATAAGAAATTATGCACAGTTGCAGAGAAGTTGAGATATATCAAAATCCCACCAGTTTAACAACAAATTAAACTAGCAAGGTAGAGTCATTTAGGTACTAGGATGTTCAGGAGAGTAACTTTTGTGGTTGTATATATGGACTAATAGTGAAACTCCTCCTCAGCGCCCATTAGACATCATCATAGAAGTTCTGAAGCTAAGAGTTCAATTTCGTGAAAGATGTATCGTTACTGGAACGAGCTAGATCGAGGAATGCGTATCTTTTTCCTTGGAGGCTATGGTATTTTCATGTGCTTATAGAACTCCTTTTTCTCATTCCCCTCTCTTCGCTGCCTATATATATATCCCTCCTTCGCATGCTAACACGTTTTTTGCATGGTACATACTAGACCAAACTAATGGTGTTCTTGATGGTCACATTCTTCTAAAATCCATCTCGAAACACGTCAAATTGGACGTGTCTCTTTTCACTCTCGTGCAAATATCCGAATGCTTACATGTTACAATTTATTTCATCAGGAACATGCCTGTAGTTTCTGCCTTCAGGTTTAATGCCTCCGTAGACAGTAAAATTCACTCATCCTAATATTTCAGGTGAAAGACTGTCTACGGGTTGGGGCTGAGCTTGGTCAAGCTTCAGGAAGCGAGGGGGAAAAATATCACTTTTCTCACTGTTCAACACGGACGAGTATGTGAGCTGGAATCCAAGAAGATCCCATTAGACGAGCAGAGGGGTCCAACCTCATGCTGAGGGCCGGTCCAAAATTCACTCCGGTAGGAGCCATAGTTGTGGCCTCAGTGCTTCTAGTCTTCACGCTCTTAGCCCTGTTCAAGTAGTTTTATTGTTCTCTTTGGAAATTTTCAGTTGGGCATTGTTGATGATAAAAAAAAAAAAAAAAAAAAACTCCAGAGGGAGAGAGAGGGAGAAAAGTAACAAAAAAAGTTAAGACAGAGAGGATGGACAATTGTACCAGTTTAGAGTTGTATTACACCTGATTCAATAATTTGAGGAATAAAATTGAATTTGGAGGGTGAAAAGTATAAACATTGCCGATATAGGAGCTTCATACGTAGCTATTATGCTACACAAGACCTAACGATTATCGTTTGACCGTCCGCTGATAGGGGTATTATTGGTTGAAGAAGGGACATACACACATATTGCACATGACCATAAATAGGGACTGGCATCTGAAGTTATTTACAGGCAAGGGGCGTATCGATAATCTTCTATGCTTCAATTGATGGATCCATTGGCATGTCTGGGTCCAAACTCTATTTCTGAGTTGAATTGCGCTCTGTTTGAAAGTTGATGTTTGAACCAAAGCCTATGACTTTGTATTTGTCCAACAAAACTAGGAGTATAACCTTAAGATCTCAAACCAAAAATGTCCAAATCTATGATTCCAAAACATCTTAATTGATCCTTCTCACTCAATAATCAAGCCAGATAAACCTGTCACTGTCTGTGTTCATTTTTTCAGATCAGAGCATGTTTTTTTTTTCTTTCTTCACTTTGATTCTGCCCGGAGCAAGCCATCAAATCCCTGAACACGAAAGGAATGGATTTGACATCTGAAATCAAATCCGAGCATGGTTTCAACTGATCCGCTGTGTTCTCCAAGCACTAGGACTGGGAGGTCAAGCACAAGCATGTTTTCCAAATATCAAATGTGTAAAATGAAGGCAAATCAAATGTAAACAGGGCTAGTTAATTTGCTCTTGGTTACTATGTAATAGAGTTAGTAATTAATAAAACATTTCTCCATTTCTCCCTTTCGGTCCACTTAGCGATAACTTTTGGGTCTTGTAATTGGATGTTCCTAAAAGAAGCGAGGGTAATTAACAATATATTCTCGAGTCTATTCCAATTCATGGCTCTGCATACAACCCTTCATGTAGTGTGAATTTGCTAAATCTGAAATAATCAATCTCTACTGTAGGCACTCACACTCACATTATATAAGGTAGATTATCGTATTGGATTGCACAAACTCCATACAAATCAGCCATAACCCTCAACCAAAGATCCCAACGTGCTAGGACAAAGCAAAATTTGTTTTATAATTCTTTGGAATTTATCAGTATTTCTGTAGATCTGACTGAACATAAAATCGCATTCTCTATATCACCGCATTCGCAATCTGTACTGTTCTTTTCGGGCAGTAGTATAAACATTGGCGACCTCTTTCACATTCCCTGTTGGGTTCCCCTCTCCTGAGTGAACCTAAGACCTGCCTTATCTCAAGTGACTCTTTTACCAACTCCTTCAAATAAGGATATATTTTACGCCATCTATGTGCCTCCACCGCATTAACCTTATAGACATTCTTTTGACCGTACGTATCAATTTTGTAGTGTTAAAATCTATGATCCTTGATTTGGTCATCTTTTCAATCTACATCCGTCTGTATTGGAAAATGTAAGTTCAAAGATCTCTCAGGTTCCTAAATCCTGGCAAGCACTCGAAGGAAGACTTTGAATATGGAAATACTTGGTCTTTTGTTGAGGTGCATGCATGTGATTATTTGACTTACTGTCAGATCTCTCTACGATTCTTACGTTGTAATGATTCTTAGGCTAAGAGCTGACTTTGATGCCGAGACTCTTAGATGCACAAGATTCCTTGGAAAATTTCCTTGCACGTGAAGTCAAATGCAGTAAGGTCAGAGATATCTCTGATAAATTAAGGCAAGTGGTCCAAAACATAAGTTCTCATACCGCCAGTTGGCTGTTTTTCAGCGAGGGACAACGTGGAGACAATTTTTGTGGACGGTCTACGGTAGCAGTTAGATCCGGACGTCTCTCAACTTCATCTTGAACGAAACTTTGGAGCTTTCCGTTCGGTTGGTGGTGACTTGTTTGATCGGACTCATTGTTGTTGTGTGGATTACTAAATAACAGTGTCTATTCGATCCGACCGCTTCGTGCTCAGTCTGTTACGTTCTTCCTGTGCTCCTGTCATAATTAATTACTAGCTACTAGACTTATTTACACGGGAGTAAGGCTCATAGCTTTCACGTTTAGATTCTGTTTTTCTAGCCCAACTTTTAAGTCAACCAACCTAGCTAGGTTGAAGCTTGTATTCTGGTCAGAAGGTTGAAGCTTGATGTCAGATGTGAGAGTTCATAAATCTAGACAATAACCATCCTTTGCAATCCATTTTGTTTCATCTCTAAAGTAACAAACATCATTATCATCCATGGAAGCTGAGGTTAGTTTTTCTTCAACCTTAGGACTGTACTAGACTGATTTCGGCTTGGGCCGCATGAGGAAATCACATTACAGGTAAAACCGCGGAGACGTCTTTCGTGGCCTAAGTAAATTCAGCATGGGACAGGCTAAATTGAAGCATCTTCTATGGAAGCAAAGCTTACCATGAGTTGTAGTATACGCTATTGTTGGGGATTCGTCCTATCGACAACCTGTCAAATGAACCCTCTCGTAGAACGTGCCATCCGGATTTTGTGTTGAAAGAAGGCAAAAAGAAATCGCAGTAAATAAAAGAAAACTTTGCAAGGAAAAAAAATAGAAGAGAGAACACTAAAATTTTAACGAGGTTCGGCAACTTGCCTACGTCCTCGGTGTATAATTGGAGGCGAATGCGACGAAGCTCAGGAAAATTGAAGCAGAAAACATTTTGGATGTTTCACCGTCGACCGCGAGTGGTGTTGCGGTTGATCGCGAACGTGCACATAGCCTGGAAAAGTCTGTGGACTTTTCACGGTCTACTGCGAGTGGATTCACGGTCGACCATGATTCCCTGTAGTGTATTTTTTGTTCTTTGTTGTTGGACACGGTCTACCGCGACTGGCTCGGCGGTCGACCGCGATGCGGTTTTTTGCCTGGGCTTGGTTTCCTGTTCTATTTGGGTTTCCTGTTTATATAAATAGGAACACGATTTGTTTAGGGTTCATTGGATCATATTGATTACTTTTGGGTAGCTTGAAGGAGATTTTGAGCATAGAAAAGAGAGTTTTTTCTGAGCAATTTATTTGAGGGTTTAGTTTGTGAGATTTGAGAGATCTATTTGAGAGGTTAGTTGAGTGATCTTGTAGTCTCTATTTTGTACTCTCTTTCCCTATAGTAAAAACCCATCCCCTTCTTCTCCCGTGGACGTAGGCAATTTGTCGAACCATGTTAAACTTTGTATCTGAGTTGGTGCTATTATTTTGGATTGTTTTTGGCTTTCTCTCTCGGTGTTTGAGTTTGTTCCGCCGCGCACAACAAGTGGTATCAAAGCTCGAGCTACGCTTGGGCTATTTGGAGGAGTAGATTACTTTGGAAGTTCGTCTAGGACTTCAATTAGAAGTTAAATGTGGGATCTTTTTAGTAAAAAATTATATCTTTTCTCAGTTTTGGATCTATTCTTCAGTTTGTTCCGCATTGGTTGTTGGTGTGTTAATGACGATGACTGGGAAAGAAGGTACTTCGGGTGTTGAGAGTGGTGCTTCTAGCGTGAAGACCATTCAAAATTTGAATATCCACTCTACGAAGATAGATGTGGAGAAGTTTAATGGCACGAACAATTTTGGATTATGAAGATGTGAGGTTTTGGATACGCTGAATGCGCAAAATTTGGAGCATACTTTAGAATTATATGGCAAGCCAGATGATATTGAAGAGAAGGTTTGGAAGAAGATGAACAGAACGGCATGTGGTGTGATTAGGTCTTGTTTGACTCAAGATTTAAAATATGATATGATGAATGAGACTTCGGCTAAGAAGATTTGGGAGACCTTTGAGAGCAAGTATATGACCAAGAGTGTTGAAAATCACTTGCATTTGAAAAGAATGTTTTATCGCTTCCAATTGAAGAAGGAAACCTCCATTTGTGATCACATGAACCACTACACGAAGTTTTTTGCGGATTTGGCGAATGTGGATGTTATGATAGAAGATGAGGACAAGAAGTTGTTGTTATTGAGTTCCTTGCCTGACGAGGAATATGAAACCTTCGTCTATACTCTTATTAATAGGAAGACATCTCTTTCATATAATGAGGTCACCGCTGCACTTGTAAATTATCAGCTTCGAAAGAAGGATAAAGAGACTTCAATTGAGACAGTAGCGGAGGCATTGATCGCAGGAGGAAAGAATCCAAACCGAAAGAATTGAAAGTCACAGTCTAGAGTAGGGCATCCTACAGTTAGAAAAGATCAGTGTGCTTGGTGTAAGGAGACTGGTCGTTAGAAGAAAGATTGTCCAAAGCTCGGCAAATAGATGAAGAATAAGCAGAAGGGAAAAGGGAAGCAACCATCATCAGAAGCAAATATCATTATATCGGATGGTAATCGTTTTGACTCATCTGTTTATTCACTTTCTATCAGTCCCACAGGTTGCTATTCGGAGAAATCTGAGTGTATGTTGAATAGTGGTGCGACCTATCATGTGTGTCCTAAAAGGGAATGGTTTTTCAGTTTTAAAAAGCTGGAGAGTGGTGTGATGTACATGGGTGACAACCGTGCATGTCAGATCATTGGGATAGAAAGAATTCGCATCAAGATGTATGACGAGACAGTTAGAGAGTTACATGGTGTGAAATATGTTCGTTCTTTGAGGAAGAACTTGATCTCGATTGGAGCTTTGGTTGGAGAGGGTTTTAGAGTTCGTATTGAGGACATGGTTCTCAAGATCATGGAAGACTCTTTGATTGTGATGAAGGGCGCCAGGAGGAATAACCTGTACTATTTGATTAGAAGTTCAGTGGCAGGTGGAGAGCTGGCGACTTCTGTTGATTCGACTAGACTGTGACATTTGGGGTTTTATCATTCCAGTATTGATTTGGGATGGGTGCACATATTTACAATTTGAAGTCCAGTGAATATTTTGATGTGAACGAGAAGACCGAGGTGAAGTTTGGTACCTCTATTCACCACACGGAGGGTCTTTTAGATGGAGTTCACGTGAATGTTTGGGGGCCTTCCAAGAAGGCATCAATGGGAGGTAATAGATGTTTGGTTTCCTTTGTTGGTGGATGTTCTAGGTATGCTTGGGTTGCAACCAAATCCCGATTGGATAAAGTCCTAGTAGTCTCTAACAGATTGAAGAAGTGTGAGATTGGCAGAAAGGTGAAGGTACTTTATTCTGATTTTGGTGGGAGGTACAAGAGGGACTTGTTTCTGCATTTGAGGCAAGCTCACGACATTTCGAGACACTTCGTTAGAAAGAAAATCTTAGGGCAACTAGATGGGGTAGCAAATTTGGAGAATCATGCCTTACTGGAGGAGGATCAGTGTTTGTGGTCAAGCAATGACAGAAACTGAGGTTTTGACATATTCGAGTCACCTTATTAAAGGGTTGCCGACTACTGCTATTGGAGATAAAACTCTATTGGATGTTTGGTCTGGTAGTATCACTTCGGTTGAGGCTTCGATGAGGGAGCTAATTGACTCTCAGCAGGTGGAGAGTTTTGGACAGACCTTAGATGTATCGCAGCGGGTGAAGAGTGATGCTACTCCATATTGGGTGGAGATTACTCCACATACTCAAGATCATACTGTATCATTTGGAATTCCAGCTGAGGTGACACAGTTAGGGGATCAATTGGATTTGGGTGCAGATGATGAGTTGGTTAATTCGAACGTAGCTGGTGGATATGATTTGGATACAACCATTGATTCACCTCAGGTGGAGGTGTTTGATTTGTTTCACTTTAGGGCCATTTAGAGAACTATCAGCCGCATATTTGTTAGTGAAGAGTTAAGAACTTTTCTATTTGAATGAGGGCCTTTGGAGGTCAATTGAGGAACTACGTGAAGGCTTGATTCATTGGGCAAAAGGATACATAGACAGTCAGTTTTGATACAGTCGATTTGATGGGTTGATACCGATATTTTTGGAGTTTGTTCGCATTCTCATTTGGGTCTTGACTTGTTGCGTATGGAGTCCGTTGTCGTGATTTTGTTTCACTTCGTACTGGACACAACAAGTGAGATATTTGATTTGGTTGGTGTCGGCTCAGTTTTGGGAAAACTTCATTAAGGTGGAGAATTGTAGAATTGGAGGTGAAGGTGCGAAGCTCAGGAAAATTAAAGCAGAAAACAATTTGGATGTTTCACGATCGATCGCGAGTGGCGCTGCGGTCGATCGTGAATGTGTACATCGCTTGGAAAAGTCCCAGGACTTTTCATGGTCGACCGCGAGTGGATTCACGGTCGATCGCGATACCCTGTAGTGCATTTTTTGTTCTTTGCCGTTGGCCATGGTCGACCGCGACTGGCTCGACGGTCGACCGCGATGCGGTTTTGGGCATGGGCTTGGTTTCCTGTTCTGTTTGGGTTTCCTGTTTATATAAATAGGAACATGATTTGTTTAGGGTTTATTGGATCATATTGATCACTTTTGGGGTAGCTTGAAGGAGATTTTGAGCATAGAAAGAGAGTTTTTTCTGAACAATTTGTTTGAGGGTTTAGTTTGTAAGATTTGATAGATATGTTTGAGAGGTTAGTTGAGTGATCTTGTAATCTCTATTTTGTACTCTCTTTCTCTATAGTAAAAACTCATCCCTTTCTTGCCCCATGGACGTAGACAATTTGCCGAACCATGTTAAACTTTGTGCCTTATAAGTTGGTGCCATTATTTTGGATTGTTTTTGGCTTTCTCTCTCGGTGTTTGAGTTTGTTCCGCCGCGCACAACACTCGGGAGCCACAAAAAAAAATTTCTTTGAATATTAAAGAGGGTTACAAAGCTTGAAAAGAAGATGATCTCCAACTCCTTGAGATCTCTCTATCAAAAATCACTACTGTAGAATCGATACAGGAACACGCGAGATTTTGCGCTGAAAAATCGTCACTAAGGAATCGCTGGAGAAAGCACCACCAAAAATTCGCTACAGATGCTCGGGAAAATCTTAACTCAAAGTGGCGGCGAGGGTTCTCTATTTATAGGGAAACCCTAGGTCAATAGCAGATCTGGGAATCTGTCTTTTTCTACGAGTTCGCCTGCCAAGCTGGTTCGCCTGAACATTCGAAGCTCGCGCCTGACTTGTGAAGTTCGCCTGAACTCATAAGTTCGCCTAACTTATGTTCGCCTGAACTGACGAGCTTCGCCTGAACTTGGAGTTCGCCTAAACTCGGAGCTCGCCTGCACTTGGAGTTTTCCTGCATTTGAAGTTCGCCTGAACCTCCAAAGCTTGCCTAAACTACAAGTTCGCCTGCATGCCGAGTTCGCCTTTTTTCCAGACTTGGAAAATTTTCAGTTTGTTCCAAGGTTTGGGTCTACACCCCCAAAACCATCAGCTACAAATGATAAAAAGTTTGTCCCTTTTCAGTTGCTATACGGTACATCGGTTTCGCAGTAGCGATTTGTGAGAATAAATGGTCCCGTCTTATCCTTTCCAGTCTTATCTTTTTCTGGTAAAGTTCAAAACATGTTCCTGTTTGAACGAAAAATACTTTGAGACCACGGTATGCTTAGTCAAGACTTACCTCTCTGTTGGATATATATAAGCACTCAAGGCAGAGACATTGGCCATCATCTCTCTTAGTTTCTTCCTTCTATTTCAGCTGTTATCTTCCTAGAGCTGAAAGCCCCAGTTTATATCTTACTCGTATTCGTAACTTAAATAGCTAGTTCTGATGGCAGCTGAAAGTAGCTACCGCCCCTACCGAGCAAAAAATGGGAAGAGAAGCCCTTTGCCAAAACGAGGCCAGATCAAAGCCAAGATATTTTCAAGTCTCTTTGATTTAGTTGCTGAAAGCGTCTCAAAGGCGGGAAGGAGGGCGGTGAAGAAAATTGGGAAGCTGGCGGCCAGAAGTCCAGAACCCCCAAGATTCTCTCTGGGGTTGTACAAGTCGAGAGTGCACCAAGTTGGTTGAGGTGGTCTCCATTTTGAGAAGTCGGAATGTTTCTACCTGTGAAATTTAGTTTGTGGTTCGCTGGACTGCAGTCCGCCAAAAGAATTTGATATGTACTAAACATGCACTAATAACCTTTATTCCTAAAGGCCTGCTCACGTTGCAACTAATAACGTACGCGTTCACACTTCTGTTTGTCTTGATGGGCACGTTTCGTAATTTGTGGTAATATATATAAAATTGATACTAGTGCAGATCGATGCGTGTTAATTAGTACGTTGGGGTTTCTCTCATAGGATTCCAAGTCAATCTAATTTGTGAAATTCATACGTTTTAAATTCATGGAATTTGTGAGTACGCTATATATGCAATAACTATCTTTTGTCATCTAAGTTCGTTCTCAAAAATTTAGATTCTCATACTTTCCGGTGAGTAAATCTCATGGGATTCGAGGTGCAAGAGACCGGAAGATTTTGTTTCTCTTGGTCATCGTGTTGCTTCCCATGCGTTTGTGTGTATCTCTTGTAGAATTGGCAGAATCAGATTTCAGGTGCAGATTCAGGCAGACTGAGTGGCGGTCGAGTGGCCCGGTCGACCGCTTTCATGCACATTGTTTACTGTGCGTTTGTATTGGTGGCGGTCGACCGGCCCGGTCGACCGCAGAAGTTTCTGCTCTATGGGCGGTCGACCGGCGCGGTCGATCGCAAAACTCTCTGGAGTTTTGGACTCGTACTGGATGGAGGGCGGTCGACCGGGCCGGTCGACCGCCGAAGCGGTTTTGGGCTGGGTCTGTTTTCCAGATCCGTTTCGTTTGGGTTTTCTATAAATACCCAAACTTGGTTTTAGGGTTTGTAAGCAAGGGGTTTTAGCAGCCATTGAGGGAGAGTTATTGGGCTTCTATTCTTGAAGCAATTGGGAGAGATCAAGTTGATTTATTGAGGGTATTGGTGAGAGATTTTTAACCCTAGTTGTATCCCCTTGATTTCTAATAGTGAAAACTCCCCCTTCCTTGCCCCGTGGACGTAGGCATCTCGCCGAACCACGTAAAACTGGTGTTTGATTGTGTTTGTGCTATTGTGGTTGTTGGTTTATCTTTTCTCGGCGATTTGGTTGGATCTCGGTATAGAGGGGTTTCTCCCTAACAAGTGGTATCAGAGCTCCGGGCAACGCTTGGGCTTTTTGGAGGTGTAGATCAGTTGGGAAGTTTCTCTAGAGCTTCGATTGGTGATAAAGGTGGAATCTTTGTGGTAAAAATTCTATCTTTGGTCAATTTTTGGATCTATTTCTTATTTGTTCCGCAATTGTTTATTGTGTGCTTTGAGATATATGGCCGGAAAGGATAAAAGTGGGGAGGGTTCTTCTAGTGTGAAGACCGTCCAAAATTTTAATATCCATTCTATGAAGATAGATGTGGTGAAGTTCGATGACACAAATAATTTTGGACTTTGGAGATGTGAAGTCATGGATGCGCTAAATGCGCAAAATTTGGAAGATACATTGGAGTTGGACGGGAAACCGGCCGACGTTGAGGATAAGGTTTGGAAGAAAATGAATAGAACACGTGTGGTGTGATTAGGTCTTGTCTTTCTCAAGACCTAAAATATGATGTGATGAATGAGACTTCGGCAAAGAAAATTTGGGAGGTCCTAGAGGGCAAATATTTGACGAAGAGCGTCGAAAATCGTTTGCATTTGAAGAGGAGACTTTATCGCTTCCAATTGAAGAATGGGACATCCATTAGTTATCACATGAACCACTACACAAAGCTACTTGCAGATTTGGCGAATGTAGATGTTATAGTTGAAGATGAGGATAAAGCATTGTTACTATTGAGTTCCTTGCCCGACGAGGAATATGAAACTTTCGTCCTCACTCTTATTAATGGGTAGACATCTCTTTCGTATAGTGAGGTCACCGCAGCCCTTATGAACTATCAACTTCGAAAGAAGGACAAGGAGACTTCTATTGAGCCGGTTGCGGGGGCATTGGTTGCAAGAGCTAAAAGTCCAAACCGTGGTAGGAGGTCGCAGTCTAGAGGGGGGCATCCTGCAGTTGGTAGGAATCAGTGTGCCTTTTGTAGAGAGGATGGACATTGGAAAGTTGAATGCCCAAAATTGCAAGCTGTGAAGAATAAAGGGAAAGCTATTCAAGCTTCAGAGGTGAATATTGCCAAGGCTAGTGGCGATGTTTCAGATTCAGATTCTTCGGGCTATTCGTGCCCAGCTCTTCCGTTAGTTGATGTTGCTGACTCCACCGAGTGGATGTTGGATTCAGGTGCTACTTACCATATATGCCCTAGAAGGGATTGGTTCTTCAGCTTTCAGGAGTTGGAAAGAGGGGATGCTGTTCTCATGGGTAATGATCACAGATGCCCTATTGGTGGTATTAGTACCGTTCGGATTCGGATGAGTGACGGGATGATCCGGGAGTTGGCTGATGTGAGGTTCGTTCCTCAACTGAGGAAGAACATCATTTCACTTGGTGTATTGGAGGCAGCAGGCTATAGGGTGTTTTTTGGCGGATTCACGCTTGAAGGTCACATCGGGGTCCATGATTGTGATGAAGGGCGTCAGGAGGAGTAACTTATATTATCTGCTTGGGAGCACGGTGATTGATAGAGCGCTGACGACTTCTATGGCTAGACTGTGACATTGTTTGGTGCTGGGATATATTGTTAGTTATACCGTGCACAGATTGTTGAGGAGTGCTATGACCTGCAGATTGAAGTCCTGTGAGCACATTGGGATGAGCAAGAAGACCGAGGTGGAGTTCAGCACTTCTATCCATCGATTGAGGGGTCTTATTAGAGGTGTTCAGTCAGGCATTGGGGGGCTTTCCGAGGAGGCGTCATCAGGAGGTAATCATTATTTTGTTTCCTATGTTAGGGATTGTACTAGGCATATTTGGGTTGCAACCAAGTCTCGTTGGTATAAAGCCCTAGTAGTCCGTAACAGTTGGAGGAGGTGTATGGGCAGAAAGGTTACCAGTCGTACTTGTTCTAGTAGGAGTCCTTTCTTGTATTGGTGCCGAGCTCATGGC
This sequence comes from Asparagus kiusianus, assembly GCA_022839385.1. Classification (NCBI taxonomy): domain Eukaryota; kingdom Viridiplantae; phylum Streptophyta; class Magnoliopsida; order Asparagales; family Asparagaceae; genus Asparagus; species Asparagus kiusianus. Next base: position 232,567 of record BQKN01000786.1, read on the forward strand.
AGTTGGAGACACTTCAGAGGAGAGAAAACAATGGGGCGACGCGATGAGATGGCGGATTTAGTAAGCCGTTCTTTTCTGGAGGAGGATCGGCGTTGCTTGTCGAGCAGTGGATCTGGTATTCAGGCTTCGACAGGTTTGGGCCATCTTATGAGGTTGCCGACTGCTGCGTATAGAGTTGTTAGATATGGTGGAGCTGTTTCAGATTTTGGTTGGCGTCGGATATTGGGCTACCCAGCACTTGGTCACATCGTGGATGTGAGATTGGATCCGATTGCACATTTGAGATTCAGAGGCTCGTTCGGCTATCAGTGGGGAGCTTCTGAGTTTGGTCTGAATAGGTTTGTCACTTTGGACTCTCGGCAGGTGGAGAGTATTGATCAGGTCAGAGGGATATCGCAGCGGGTGGAGGGTGATGATACTCCACATTAGGTGGGGATTTCCTCACATACTCCAGGTCATTCTGCATTGGTTGGGATTTCAGCTAAGGTGGCACAGCGTAGGAGTCATTTATTTATGGGTGCAGATGATGAGGTGGTTGATTTGGATGCAGTTGGTGGATATGTTTTGGATACGATCATTGTTTCATCTCAGGTGGAGGTGTTGGACTGTTTTTAGTTTAGGGCCGTTGATGATGCTATCAGTCGCAGGTTGGATTGAGGGCCTTTTGGAGGCCATGGGGTGAACTACGTGAATGCTTGATTCCTTGGATAGGATACGTAGGCAGTCAGTTTTTTGATGCAGCCGATTTGGTGAGTAGACATTATTGGTTTGGGGTGAGTGTTTGCACTCCCGTTTGGTTGGTGTCGACTCAGTTCGATTTGGTGAGTAGGCACAGTTGTTTTGGGGTTGAGTGTTCGTACTCCCGTTTGGGTCTCGACGTGTTGTGGATGGAGTCCGTTGTCATGAGTCCGTTGCCATGGCGTACTAGATGCAGCAGTTGAGGCATTGGTTTGGTCGGTGTCGGCTCAGTTTTGGGAAAAACGTTCGCCGAGGTGGAGAATTATAGAATTGGCAGAATCAGATTTTAGGTGCAGATTCAGGCAGACTGAGTGGCGGTCGACCAGCCCGGTCGACCGCTTTCGTGCACATTGTTTACTGTGCGTTTGTATTGGTGGCGGTCGACCGGCCCGATCGACCGCAGAAGTTTCTGCTCTATGGGCGGTCGACCGGCGCGGTCGACCGGCGCGGTCGACCGCAGAACTCTCTGGAGTTTTGGACCTTGTACTGGATGGAGGGTGGTCGACCGGGCCGGTCGACCGCGATGGATCGCGGTCGACCGTGCCGGTCGACCGCCGAAGCGGTTTTGGGCTGGGTCTGTTTTCCAGACCCGTTTCGTTTGGGTTTTCTATAAATACCCAAACTTGGTTTTAGGGTTTGTAAGCAAGGGTTTTAGCAGCCATTGAGGGAGAGTTATTGGGCTTCTATTCTTGACGCAATTGGGAGAGATCAAGTTGATTTATTGAGGGTTTTGGTGAGAGATTTGTAACCATAGTTGTATCCCCTTGATTTCTAATAGTGAAAACCCCCCCTTCCTTGTCCCGTGGACGTAGGCATCTCGCCGAACCACGTAAAACTGGTGTTTGATTGTGTTTGTGCTATTGTGGTTGTTGGTTTATCTTTTCTCGGCGATTTGGTTGGATCTCGGTATAGAGGGGTTTTTCCCCAACATCTCTGAAAGAGGAAAGGGGCGGGTCAAACTGAAATATAGATTTTTTGGGGGTAACGATTATTCTTTTAATGGCAACAATTATTATGGAATTTGGATCATCTCCACTATAAAAAAATAGTAGAGAAACCACTACTTTTAATCTCAATCGTTGATTACTTAGTAGGCGGTTATGATATAATCTAAATCTAACACTCACCATAGCCCCATGTATTGCACTCATTCCTAATTTACACTCAAAGAAAAAAAATTCCTCCGCTACTTTTTAGATAGTGAAGATGATCATTATTATGGTTAAGAAAAAAAAAGAGCAGTAATTACTTTTTTTTTCTCTCGTTCGGTCGCAGAAAGGAATGTGTTCTATATGCAAATCTGGGGTAGTGGTAGCACGGTTCAAATGTTGATGCTAATACTCCTCTTTTTTAATGGAATCATAAGATTGTGTTGACTTGTTATCTGGAAGGAATATGGGTAGTGCTCCTTCATGCCACTACCTTTATCTGTCAATAGAACGAGACCGTGATTTTTTATGAACTGCACACGTTTTAATTATGACGATAACTGCCTCATCAGAAGCCCTTATCCTGCCGAATATGTTATCTGCTGGTCAGTCTCGCGGTGAGTTGTTCCATTCTAACAAGATTTGTTGGGGGGAAAAACCTGTTGAATACTGACAACGAAAAGCTCAAGATTCATACATGTGGGGGAGGGACGGGAGAGAATTTATTGTGATTGAAAAGGATCCTGCCAACCTTTACTGGGACAGAGGCTCGGACAAAAGCTTTTGAACTCCTCTCTGTCTCCCCAACTTGTTTGATGACCAGAGGACTTGGTTTTTGGTAGTAGAGAAGACTAGAAGTCATCGCTTTTGCCTTCGCCTCCCCTGGAACTTATCGGCGAGGTGGGCCCCTCTGTCTCGTGGTAGGGTGTGTTGGACATGGCCATGGATCCTGGATTGAACAAATTGAGGAGGACATGCATGCTCCGAGGTCACAATCTTAGAGGACAAGAAACTTTTTAAGATTAGGATTGCGTCTAATCAGCCCCCTTGTGTATGTGAGATAAAATTTGGACGACATGTGATTTGCTCTGCCCTTGCCGAAAATGATCATATTTCCTTTTACCTAATTACGCCCGTTATAGGAACACCTCCGGATTGACATTGTCATTGTGTATAATCCATCTTATATGAGTTAGCCTCTAGGTCGCATATAGATACGGGTGCAGGTAGCGGTGCGGACACAGACACGGACAAGCAATGAAACACATCGGATTTGTAAATGGTAGGATATGACAATGCAACTATATATTTGTAATTTACATTAGATAAAATATTAAATTAAAATATTTATGCCATTTGGTTTTTCTTTTATTATCTATAACACCTAAGAACTGAGTTAAATCAAACAAATAATTGAGAGTTTTTGTCGTCATCGAGTGTTATGATAAATACCCCAGGATAAGCTAATATCTATCACACGAGAGCACGAAAAATATCGAGAACACATGAACACAAACATATACGTGGTTCAGCTTGTGGCCTACGTCCACGGGCGAAGGAGGAGAAAAGCTTTATTAATTGTGAGGAATACAAAGTGGAATCTCTCAATCTCCTAATCCCAAATCACACCCAAAAGCCTAATACAACTCTCAACTAAAGGAACAAAAGATAAGAATATCAAATAGGCTTCACAAAAGAACTCTCTCTTCTTGATTGATGCTCTGAAGATTGATCCTTAATTATTAGCTTGAAAGACTGTTCTTATTGGCTTGGAGATCCCAACTAAAGGAATAAGAGTTCTAATCGGAATAGAAGTCCACATGTCCTAAAACCCAACAAGAGTCCAAGTAGAAATAAACCTCTAATATGATTGGTTATGCAAAGTCTAATATAAGTAGGACTCTTGATCAAAACAAACCGACCTAAAAAGGAACTTACAAAGCAATATGAATTTGAGTATTTGAGGCAATCTATAACAAATATCTACCTTGACGCAAATGCGTAAAAGATTCCTCACTCCAAAATAAGCTAATTTACTTCACCTTCTCCAATAGCCCCGCAGGGCATCTAAGTGCGGCAAGTATCAATCAAGTCCAAGCCTAGCTTGAACTTGCTAACTGAAAGAGGCCTCCTCAACAAATCGACTAAATTATCCACACGACGGCCGTAAATATTAGCGAAGTCATCACCTGAAGTAGCTTCTGGATAGCTGAAGGGTACAAAATTATCAACTGATAATTCATAAGCTACCGTATCTTCATATCTTCGGGGTGGTCGGATATCTCGTCTAGACCGATCTCTAGCAATAGTATATTCCCGCTCTTCCTACAACTGCTGAGGTGCTTCATCTACTTGAACGGGATCCGGCTGCTGAACTCCTGAAGTCTTATCCTGCTGAAGAGCTGAATCACGAATTTCTAACCCTACCTTATGTCCTGTAGTGCGCGCCTTATCAACAACTAAAACCGATGACCATTTCGGACCAAACCTCCTCTGGAGTTTTACAACTAATAGCACTACATGACGACAGATTCACTAAGTAACAAGCCATATTCACTACTTTCGCCTAATATTCCTTTCCTAAACCTGCATTGAACATCATACAACGAGCTTTCTTTAAATAAGGTTTTGTTCAAATGTTCTGCCACTCAATTCTATTATGGCGTACGAGAGACTGTATGATGTCTAATGATTCCCTTCTTCTTCCAGAACTCATTAAATTCCCCTCCATAAAACTCAAGACCATTATCAGTTCTAAGCCTCATAATCAGCCTCCCAGACTGCTTCTCAATCAAAGACTTCCACTGCTTGAAAGTCACAAACACCTCATATTTATATGTTAAAATTATGCCCAAATGTGACGCCCTGGGTACACACAAGGCTGCAGTCCAAGATAAAACCAAGGATGTCAAACCTGCCATGCACCCATACCGTGCAATGACATGTTTCACCATCATAGAAATATCTCTCTAGTATAATTAAATAAGATAGTACATGTACAAGCATATATAAAATAGATAAAGACAGGAAATAGAACAAAGAAATAAATGATAATTCTCGATAATCAGGTCTCAACGGATATAAAAGAAAATATGTCCTACAATATGATATAAATAATCCAAAAATCTTAACTACAAGAGTCTAATAATCAACTAAAATGCAAGTCTAATAATCAACTAAAAACAAAACTAAACATCTGTGGAGCAGAAACTACTATAAATAACTAACATCGACTATGCTGAAAGTTCGTCAACATGCGGCTCTCCGAAACTCTGCTCCGCTACCTGAAAAGAAGTGAAATCAATAACGTCAGAGTGCTAGCAAGATTATCTTCATCCACCCTAGGGGAAGGGCTACTAAGTATGATGAAGGCTCTCCCTATAAGTGCATAGTCTACCTAGATCATTTTACCCTGTTCTATATGGAATTTATGTTTAGAAATTTATAACACAAGACTGGTATATCGGGCGAAATAATCCAAACAAAAAAACCCTCATGTATTGTAGGTTATCTAAAAATCATTACAGATAGCTGATCCCCCATCAAACACTGATGGTAGAAGTTACAATCTGACGACTTCTAGAATGCTATAATTTGAAGACTTTCACGTAGATCGATAAATGTTATAATCTGACGACCTTCACAACAACCGATGAAAGCTCTAGTTCAACAACCTTCACAATCAACGTCGGGAGTTATAATTTGACGATTCTTATATTTTCAAGGAACCAAGATGAAGATTATAAGATGACGGTCTTTGCCACACTCTAGCAAAAGAGACCACAAATTGATGGTCTCTTCACATCAAAACGCAGAGCTCACCTCTGCGTCTCAGACTCAAAACGTAGAAGTCCTCCCTGTGTTACAACCTCAAAATGCAGAGGTCATCCCTGCATTACACCATAAAAACACAGATGTCATCCCTATGTTATAACATCAAAACACAGAGGTCATGCCCGCGTTTCAGAGTCAAAATGCAAGGTTCATCCCCAGCGCTCTAGTTAAAAACGCAGAGTTCGCGGACTCAAAATATAAAGTTCATCTCTGCGTCTTAAGTCTGTGTTTTAGATTTACAACGCAGCACGACCTGTGCGTTCAACCACCAAAATAGGCCCAACTCTGCGTTTCAAGTCTAAAATGCAGAGTTCGGAACCTAAATGCTATTTTTCAACATTTGACTCGTTCAAAGCACGAACTAAACAGTTTCCCCCTAATGATTTAGGGAGCTGTTTAAGGGGGCGGTTACACCCCATTCAGCCCCACTTAGGAGAAAATTAAGGAGGCGGTTATACCCCTTAATCCCCTATAAATAGCAGGAAACTCAATTGAGTTCGGGCTCTCGGATTGATCCTTCTTTTGTCCTTCGACTTGTTAGCAAAGAAGAGATTTTCTGTTGGCTTTTTGGGCTGGAGCTTTGGAGATCAACAATAGGAGCTTTCTTCATACTTGGCTTATTAACCGATTTTTCGGTTCAAATCAACTCTTTTTCAAGATTTTAACCCCCTCTAAGTTATCAACTCGTTCAGAGTTTCAAACTTGCTTTGCAAATTCTTCACAGCATCAAATAGTGAGGAGGAGATATCGTTACAGTGAATCAAGATGTTCGGATTATCAACGGAGAGCAAACTCGACGCGAGTATTCGAGGGAGGCACTCCATCGTCACCGTGAAGAATCCAGAATTAAACAAATGGGAGAATTCAGATCAATTCTCTTTTTTTTATAATCAGGAAATCCAAATTGTAATTGAGATTGAGAGAATTGTAAACATTCTTTTTCTAAGCAGTTAGAGAGAATAAAATCAAACACAATTCTTTTATTTTTATTTTACAAATTTTCCACCAAACATGTATATACCATGTGTCTCAAGTCGTAAATTTCCAAATATAAATCCCAACTAAGGAATAATAAAAGAAAGAAATACGAGAAATACTAAGGAATAATAAAAGAAAGAAATACGAGAAATACCCCATCTACAATCTCCGAGAATATCATTCAACTCCTCATACTACCCTTAGTAGGCAAAACATATATCGATACACTATCCCGTGTAACTAAGTTGTAAAATACCTTCATAATAGATCATACCAAGAGAATGTCAATAATCACCTACATTTAGGTTATCATCAAATTTATCAAATCTTCATTCTCTGGAATTCTTCAACTCATCGCACCCCCGTGCGGACCGATAAATAGGCATATCAACCTCTGCGCATAACAATGCGAACCGATAAATAGGTATATCAACCTCTACACATAACCATGCAGACCGATAAATAGGTATATCAACCTCTGAGCATAACCATACAGACCGATAAATAGATATATCAACCTCTGCGCACAACCATGTAGACCGATAAATAGGTTCAACGACATCTGCGCACGCTCATGCGGACCAAAAGTACATAAATGAGTAAAGTCTATCGCGGTCTCATTGTGGTCCTGACTAATGTACTCAGAGTGTAGTCCATCCGTGGTCTTATTGTAGGACCCAACTAACCCCACCCAACCGTTCATAATTATAATGAACTATAATAGTCGTTACTCATAACGATTGCAAACTATTTGTCTATCCTGAATAATGGATTTGTACGTACTCAATCTCCATACATGTACTTCTCAAAATACATGTATAGAACATCACACGACTTGCACTATGCACTCGTACATCGAACCCACATGTAAAGTGTCAAACTCACAAAATTGAGCTTCATCAGTCGACCAACGAAAACTTTAGTCAACTGATAAGTTGAGGTCACACAAATCACACACACAGCCAAGCCCGTCAGTCAACTGAAAACTTTAAAAAAATTTAAGTTTTTGTTGAGCTTAACAAGTCAAGGCTCGAATGCTAAAAGAAAAAACAACCAAGTATACATTGACCTATTGACAGATTTCTAAATTCACAATGATCTGCTCATCCAATCTTTCATCCCAACTCACCAAATATGGTCGACACAACTCTATCAACAATTATTTAGAATCAAATCATTAAAATGTTAAGTTGCAATAACTTGCTACCACATACATGATGCACTAGTAAAATCAATAACATGAAATAGCACTCTAGCTAGCATTTATATTTATTTAAGGTGTGAACATTGGACTAAACCATCACTAATCACATACCTAAGTATTATCAGTTTGCAAATTTGCAAAATATGCTTTCAAATAAGCTATGGTAACGAAGAGGTCCATAAGCTCATATCATTACATTGTTTCATGTTTAGAACTCAAATTCTATTCATCTATAATTAGGGTTTAAATCATGTAAAATGAGAATTATCAATTAATTACTACTCTAATAATCTTGATCATCTATTTTTTGGGTCGTTTTGTTTTAATGATGATTTATAAATAATTTACATCTAATGTTGTTTGTCTAGTGTTTGTGTTTTGTATCTATTCTAGGTAAAAAATATATTGGATGTTGGGTGGAATAGCGCTTTAACGATTATATCCAATAGAGGTTGGTGGAATAGTGGTTGAAGCCTATGCAATTCAAGTTGAAGATCCAAGTTCAAGCTTCATCCGTAAGTTTACTAAGAAGAGCTTATTGAAGATCAAGATCATTGCTTGGGTAAATAGTTTAGGTTTTATATTATGTGTGTTAAGTACTTTAAGCTCAATCATATACACACACATTTTATTGGTTATACACACACACACACACACACACACACATACATGTTTTTGGTTTTATAGTTTACAAGTTTATATAAATATGAAACATATATTCTTGTTTACATATATATACATGTTTCATATTTATCATTTTGTCAAATGCATATTGTGCAAAACTTCATTTTTGCATAATATTGAGTTTTTGGTTTATAGACTTAACAATAATAGTTTATATTTTTTATTAAGTCTATAAAATTATTTTACAAAGTTTCAAAATTTGGTTTATGTCAAGACATCAAATTTCAACTATCTCATGTTTTCATGTTTTGGACGTATTTGTAAAATGATGATATTTTACAAATGGGAGGTGATTTTTAAAAACCAGTTTTTGTAACATGTGTATTATCATGTCTACAATCATTTTCCAAAGTTTCATAATTTTTAAAATTTGTTTGCTATTTTTAAAGGCAATTTAAAAATCAGATTTTTTGTTTTAATCAGGCTGATACAGTGTTATCAGTCGACTGATGAATGTGTTCAGTCTACTGAAGAAATCGCCTGGAATAATAAAAAGTTTATGTTTTGTTTTAGTCGACTGATAAGGTCGTCAGTCGATTGATGAGCTGTAAAATACCTCTAACGGTTAGCTCATCAGTCGACTGATGAAAGCCGTCAGTCGACTGATGCTGTAACAGCTATTTTTTTCCAGCATGTTCCAGTTTTAGGTTTTTGGTCTTTTTTACTTTGTTTTTTTTGTGTTTTATGGTCTCTATAAATACCCCTTATACCTCAGACCAAAAACCACTAAGAGAGTGTTTTAAGAAAGTTTAATAAGGGTTTAAAAGTTTGTTTAAGTTTGTTTAAGAAGCTTTTATGCACTTTTCAAGTTTCGGTTTGTGAAGAAATTTTCACAAGAGCAAGAGGAGATTATCTTTGGTGTTTGGGCATTCAACTCATCTCTCTCTCTCACTCTTGATCTATAGAGAAGTTTTCCATAAACTCAATTCTAGCTATTTATTATTTTGATCTTAATTTCCATAAGCTAGATTTCTATATTGAGTTTAATTATTTTTATTTTTCTTATTGTTTACACACACAACCTATTGAGCTTCTAGTATTTTCATACATAGCATATTTAGGGTTGTGAGGAGTTGTAACAATTGAGAGTGAGCTTAATTGAGTTCTCATCCATAGTAGAGAATAAATTTATTTGTATTGTGAGCCTAATTGTGTTGAACACTTTGTAATATACTTGTACACCGAGAAAAGTGTTTGGTGAGAGACATGGTCATCCTAAGAGGAGTGGGGTGGGTGGTAATGTCTAGAGGTAGGTTGTAATTCCTAATACTTGAGGGAGACATGGGCTAGAGACCAACACTTAGAGGGTGTAAAGTGGGATTGCAAGAGTGTGAGATTGTAAAGTTTTTGGTAAACTAGAAAACCGAGTGCGAGGTGTAAACGTTATTCGGATGAGCGTAGAAAACCCGGTTGTGATAATGGAGATCTCCTCGAGGTGAGGAGCGGAGACGTAGGTCGTGGGGACTGAACTCCGTAATTATATCGTTTGTTTATGATTGCATTGGCACACTTATTTTTGTGTTTATATCTTATATCACCTTTGTCTATTGTTTATTATTTATATTCCTACTATATTGTTCGTGATCATATTGCCCTTGGTTTATATATCCTTACTCATATTTTGTTGAATACCATTCTTGCTAGGATATATTTATTAATTAGTTTTAATTGGTATAAAATTAGATTAAATTATCATAAACCCTATTCACCCCCTATAGGGTTCTTTTCTAGTGGTATTAGGGTGTTTTCACTATTTTCATCAATTAAGTATTACTCCTACTAATCTCTTCATCATTTTAAGATCTAACATCAAAACTAGGATTTAAATCATCAAAATAAGCTCTAAACATTAGATTAACCAATTAAACATATTAAAAATATGAATTACTATAGGGATAGGTTTGGAGGAAGATGGTCTTGCCTCAAATTGCTACTGGAAAATCCAAGAGTGCAAGAATATAGGTCATCTCTCGCCAAACGCTAACAATCTCGCCCTCTTCTCGGTATTTGCTTCACAAAGCTCTCAAAATTCATCATAAATATACTCTAGAGTTTTTGAGGGGACAGGGTGCCTGCTAGGGTTCACAAATCTGAAGTAAAAGAGAATTTTTGGGTGTGTTTCCATATATATATATACAGGTAAACCCGAAACAAACCAAACAGACCCGAATCCAAATAGGACTGGCAAAAACTCTTCGGTATTTTAGCTGTAACTTTTTCTTCAGATCTCAGAATGAGGTGATTTAAGATGCGTTGGAAAGATATTGAAGAGACCTACAACTTTTTTTTAGAGTTTTTCCATATTTGAACTTCATCGGTATGTAATGAGTATATACTCTTAACTAGTCGTTTTTCCGGATTTCTTCTTTGTTTAAGTTTTACTCGTTTCGTGCATGTTTAACCTTTGTATACTCTCATATATACTCTTAATTGATCTCAAATCAATCATTAGCATAATCATTCATCCATAATTGATATTTATCATGATTAAAGCTTATTTATCAATATACAAATCACACTATTCTTTTAAAATTCACGGGGTTTTACACCAAATTTTTCTGGAGTAGTCATCAATGAAGGTCAACAAATATCTCGAACTACCATCCTTCGAGGCAACTTGAAAAGGTTTCCAAAGATCTGAATGGATATAATCTAAAGTAGCTTTAGTCTGATGCACTATCGTACTGAAGCTGACTCTTTTCTGCTTCCCAAAGATACAATACTCATAGAATCCTAATTTTTCTGTACTCTGTCCACATAAAAGATACTTCTTACTCAACTCAATCAATATGCGCCCACTCATATGACCAAGTCTCATATGATATAATCTGGTAGTATCAACTCCTAATATCGACAATGCAACTGCAGTTGAGCCAGTAACGGTAGAACCCTGCAATACATATAAGCTGCTGATCTTCTTTCCTTTCATAACCACAAGAGAGCCTTTTATAACCCTAAGAACTCCACCTTTACCTGAAAAAGTGCACCTAATGCTATCAAAGGTGCCCAAAGAGATAAGATTCTTCCTTAAACTTGGAACGTGCTTAAATTTTGTCAAAATCCTGATGACTTCATCATGCATCTTAATCCAAATTGTGTCTTTTCCAATAGTCACTACTGCAAAGGGGACTTTTGGCGACGGACAAATCCGTCGCCAAAAGTCGAAAATCCGTCGCTAAAAGATTTAGCGACGGAAAAAAAGATATTCCGTCGCTAAAAAACCATCACTATTGTGAGGGTAGCTAAATCAGCCTTTAGCGACGGAAAATCCGTCGCTAATTTATAGCGACGGATATATAGCGACGGGAAATCCGTCGTTTATTTTTAATTTTTTGACGACGGTATTTTTCGTCGCTATTTATTAACCGTCGCTATAATATTTTGCGACGGATTATCCATCGCCAAATGATACTTATGGCGACCGTTATTATGTCGCCCTACAACCGTCGCTATATAGTTTTCCGTCGCTAATAAATATTAGCGACGGAAAAGCCGTCGCTGAAAACTGTAATAGTGCACATCTGTGTGTCAGTTTTCCGTCGCTAAAATGGCTTTTAGCGACGGATAATCCGTCGCTAAAAGCCATTCGAATTTTTTAAAATTTTTTTTGAAAATTAAAAATTCCTGTACACTACATTTCACAACGATAACATGTACAGTAAATTTACACAAACATATAACACATATTTCACGCATATATAACAATTATTTCACTAAAACATAATAAATATCCCAACAATAGAAATGTTATTTATACAGCACACCCATTGTTTTTAATGTTAAAACAAATAAACTCAGTCCCGATCAACATCATCATCATCATCCTCATCACCAACTACACCTTGTCGAGAAGTCCCCAGCCAAAAAAAATAAATAAAACGTTATAGAGCAATACGTACATCATTAAAAATTGAATTTTACAGTAAAGTAACAAATTATAAAACAACAAGGCATAACATGCAAGTATAGCAATAATAGAGTATCATAGCATATTCTTACATGTTATATGATTCAGAGAGAGTATCATGGCATATATTTATGTATTATACGCAAGCACGCACATGTTTTTAACAACGCACGCACCCGTACCTATCTCCACCGACACGCACACACGCACGCACGAGTACCCAGCTCAACCCAATCCCCACACTTCCCCCTCCCCCACCACGATCAAACCCAACATCAAGCACGCACATAACGATCACGACAATACAATACATGCAACACCACAACACAACAATAACAACACCACCACCACCACAATAACAATCCCCCAACCCCACCCACGAACCAACCAAACTCCTACCCCCCCCACCCCCTCCCCCTCCATCATCATCACCACCACCACCACCACCACCACGACGAAAACACCCACCAACCAACAACATAACCAACGACGTTACGCACAAACGCCCCACAACAAAACAAAATAACATCCAACTAACCAACTCACTAGCCAATACAACCATCGCTACGCACGCACGCACCATCAACACCACCATCACATAAAAACATTAAGTATATAATTTTAGTTGTGTTTCGGAGAGAGATATAGTTTGTGTGTAATAGTTTGTGTGATATCATTTAGTCACATGGCATACTCGTAACTAAGTAAGAATTTTATATTTAATTCATTTA
>BQKN01000786.1:247836-267821 GCA_022839385.1 Asparagus kiusianus
TATAATTTTAACAATATGACCCCTACGCTCACCCTCACCTAACCATAACCCTCACCCTCACCTTCACCCTCCCCTAACCCTAACCCTAACCCTCCCCTAACCCTAACCCTAACCCTAACCCTCCCCTAACCATAACCCTAACCCTAACCACTAACCCCTAACCCTAACCCTAACCCTAACCCTAACCCTAACCCTAATTTTTTTTATATTATAATTTTAACAATATGAATATTTTTTATTAGGGTTTAATTTTTCCATAATTTTTGGATATTGCAAAAATTAAACTATATAACTATAATCTTAATTTATTATTAGGGTTTTAATTTTTATTAGGGTTTTGATTTTTCTATAATTAATGGGTTTTGCAAAAATTAAACTATAAATAAAATTAAGGGGGGATGGGAAGGGGGTACCTTGAGAGAGAGGGGGGAGAGAGATCGACGGCGGCGGCGGCGGCTCCACCCAACGGCGGCGGCGACGAGAGGGGGGCGCGGGTCTGGGAGATCGAGAGAGAGGGAGAAAGAGAGGGGGTGACGGGTCTGATGTGCGGCGAAGCCGGCTGCGAAGGCGGCGGCGAAGGCGGCGGCGAAGGAGGGGAGGTTTGGGGGGTCGGGATCTGGGAGAGAGAGAGAGGGGGAAAGAGAGGAGGCCAGGGGGGTTCTCGGGTTCTGAGAGAAGGGGGGGTTGGTTTCGGTAAAAACGGGCGCGGGGTGCCCAAAATTTTGGGCGCCTGCGCCCGAAATTTTTTTCCCATCGAAATGTTTTAGCGACGGATAATTCCGTCGCTAAAAACTGTTTCAGCGACGGTATTTCCGTCGCTATAGTTGATTTAGCGACGGAATTTATTATTGTCGCTAATATTTTAGCGACGGAAATTTTTCGTCGCTAAATTCTAATTTTTCGTCGCTATATCGATCTTTTCCTACGGATATTTAGCGACGGAAATTCCGTCGCTATAAGTTCTGTTATAGCGACGGAAAATTCCGTCGCTAAATATCCGTAGGCAATAATGCATTTTCTAGTAGTGAGTCTCGCATGAGACGTTGTTCTTCATAAGAACAACTCTATCATTAACAACTTCATAAGTGGTGAACCAGTCCTAATTATGACATATATGATAGGAACAACCCAAATTCAAAATCCAATCATCTATGCTCCTGTTTATATCATCTGTAGCCAACAAAATCATATCTTCAGCAATATCAACTTCAGTGGAGTCATCCTTTGGTTTTTCTTCATACTTTCCTTGTTTATTCTTATTCTTCAATCTGTAACAATCGGTCTTGATGTGCCCTTTCTTCTTGCAATATCTGTAGGTCATATTCATGTGCTTCGACTTATACTTGTTACCTCCAAAGATCCTTTCTTCCGATCTTCCTCAAACAAACAACCCATCAGCTTTATCGCCACTTTGACTTATGGTTAACTCTTTGTCGATCTTCTCCTTATTCAATAAGTTCTCTTTGATTCCCTTGATACTAATAGAATCTCGACCATAAATCATAGTATCCCTAAAGTGCTTGTAGGAAGGAGGTCAAGAATACAATAACAGTAGGGCTTGACCTTCATCATCGATCATAACATTAATCTTACTCAGATCTGTAATCACAGAATTAAATTTACCAATATGAGATTTGATGGGTGTTCCATCCGACATTCGAAGTGTGAACAAACGCTGCTTCAAGAGGAGGTGATTAGTGAGCGACTTCATTAAATACAAATCCTCCAATTTAGACCACAAATCAGCGGTTGTTTTCTCCGTGAGAACTTCTTGCAAAACTTTATTTGTCAAACATAACTAGATCACTGTGAGAGCTCTATCATCCAACTCGTTGTAATCTTTCTCCGTTATAGTAGCCGGTTTCTTCGACTTTCCGAACAAAGCCTTCTTCAATCCGCTCTGTGTTAACAAGACGATCATCCTAACTTGCCAAAGGCTAAAACTGATGTTACCGTCAAACTTCTTGATATCTCACTTCGTACTAGTTGTCATCATCTTCTCATCCGATCGATAGCTGAGGGCTCTGATACCAATTTGTTATGACAAATTCCCCGGATAAGCTAATATCAATCACACGAGAGCACAAAAAATATTGAGAACACATGAATACAAAGATATACGTGGTTCGGCTTGTAGCATATGTTCACGGGCGAAGGAGGAGAAATGCCTTATAAATTGTGAGGAATACAAAGTGCAATCTCTCAATCTCCCAATTCCAAATCACACCCCAAAAGCCTAATACAACTCTCAACTAAAGGAACAAAAAATAAGAATATCAAATAGGCTTAAAAGAACTATCTCTTCTTTATTGGTGCTCTGAAGATTGATCCTTGATTATTGACTTGAAAGACTATTCTTATATAGCCTTGAAGATCCTAACTCCTTGTTGTCTAAGGAATAAGAGTTCTAATCAGAATAGAAGTCCACATGTCCTAAAACCCAACAAGAGTCCAAGTAGAAATAAACATCTAATATGATTGGTTGTGCAAAGTCAAATGTAAGTAGGACTCTTGATCAAAATAAACCAACCTAAAAAGGAACTCCCAAAGCAATATGGATTTAAGTATTTGAGACAACCTATAACATCGAGCAACTAGGAATAGAGACCTTTATTCCTTTTTTGGATTCGAAGAATATGAAGTAGGAATGGAAAAGGTAGAATCAGGTTTAGTTTTGATCTAATGGGGTACTATGAGTATTTTTCAAATCTTTAATTGATAGGTTCCGATTTTTAGGTTCAAAAATTCTATATATTAGTTTTGAGCCCAATATATACCAAAGAAACTAGTTTAGGGTAATAAATAATGGGGAAATTGGATTTCGTTTTGAACCACATATGTCTATGACGTGTGAGCACGCAGTGAATACGTGTCCGACATGTGTTGGACACAGATACGACACCCAAAATGAAGTGTCCGAGTAACATAGGTTAGCTTCTATGTTATTTTGATCATTATTACTACTAACTTTTTCTTCTGCTGCTGTTGATGCTGCTATTATGAAAATTAGTATACTATCGTTGTTGCACAAAAAAGAAAAGAAATTTTTTTTGTTCAGCTCTATAGATGAAATATCCACCATTTTAGTCTAAATGATTTCTTATGTTTTCCAGTTCACTGGGTACTACCTGATCTCTGTCCCTAAGTCTGTGTGATCCTCAAGGATGTTGCATCTTGCATTCTCCCCTTTTGACCCTCTTTATTGTCCTTCTGATTGTTGTACAATACGTTATACATGTCCAGCTAGTAGTTTTACTGCCAATGGCTAAGGGCTTGTTAGTTGATAAAATAGGCAATACAATTAAATCATATATAGTCATACAAGGTGTCTAAACAACCCATACATATGATGCGGTTGTTCCCACATGTGTACTATGTACATTCAAAGTGCTTTTGTTGTGAGGTACTTAAAAGAACCACATGATCTTCTGCTGACATTTATCGCACCCCGTATCACCCCCGCCCCCGCCCCCCCCAACCCAAACCAACCCCCCCAAAAAAAAAGGAGGGAGAGATTACTCTGAAACTTAGGTGATATGGTCTACAGAGATGCTGTGGATGGAAGCAGGAATAGCCTACCAAAGCGAGGGCAGATCAAGGCCAAGATCTTTGGTGTGCTGCTAAGATCAGCCATAGCGTTGCTCTCAAGACGAGGAAGGAGGTAGAGTTTATTAGTTGCTGGAGATGGAAAGCTCCAGCATCCAAGAAACTCCTCCCTGAGGCGCTACATTATAGAAGAAACATGGTAACAGCTTCATTTCTCTGTTTCTCGACGTTGTAATAATAAGTGGTTGAGTCCTTGCATCTTTTCCCCTCCTGCTGCGGGGGTAAATTTAATTTTTTAGGAGTACCTAATTTTTGACTTGAGCGGCATTTGTGCTAAACTATGATTACTTCCAAAGAGTGATGAGCAGCTTTCAGATGAACAAGCTAGCTTCAGATGGATAGTGATTCCTCGTTATTTTTCCTGTTGTAATGTTGGGATACTTGGTTGTGTATGCCTTGCTCAAATCACATTCATTCACCGCCGTCTATATTTTTATCAGTTGTTTTCATGCTGCGAACTTTGAGAATTTACGTTGTTGTTTGGCTTTAGGTTTTCATATCGTGTTCGGGCGACCGTTCTTGTCTTATAAATTACCAGTATATACTAAAGATAAATCACGCACACTCGTTCTAAGAATTTCGCAAGGAATGTGATGTGGCCTCGGATCTCTTTCAAGCTCATCATTTTCCTGTACATGATACTCAAAAACGTTGTTACTGAATTTCAAGCCCTGTTAAATTTCAGTTTCTATCTGTCCACTGAATGGGGCTAAATAAAGAAACTGGTTGGCAGTTTGTCTCTTCTTGGTTTGGTACTCAAAGAGTCTCACAAAATCTTTTCATATTCTCAGTAGGTACCCAACCCCCTGTCAACTTCACATGCTCTGGATTATATTATTGTGTGGAGACAGTAGTGATAGCAGATTTGTCCTGCTACGGTGTAGCATTATGTGTTACTGTTAGTGCCATTTAAAAGGACCATTCGTTTATTGGTTGTTGTTTTTATTCTTATTTCTTAAATAATAATTAGTTGAAGAATCTATGAAGCTTGCACGAGAGGCTGGTTCAGGTGGTGAAGGGTTTGGATTGGCTTGGTGAAGTCCTGGATATAATTTTCTAAAGATATATTTACGTGCTATTTCTTATATACAATTTAAAATATCGAAGTACTGTATTTGAGAATTATACCTATGTCCGTTTCTCATAACTTCATATCGTGTGATGTGGGAAGATTTCACTTGGAATTAGTAAATTTAAGCAATTTTTGGCTTGCATTGTTTTTAGGAGCGCATGCAATACAACATCCTGTAGTTCTACTACGACGACTTGCTGTTGGGGAATTTTGTCTCCCCACCTACTACGATATACACAACTCGGAAGTCAACCCACAATCAAAAAAATAGAAAACAACCACAATCAAGAAGAAAGAACGTCGAGATTTACGTGGTTCGGTCGTCCAAGTTTGACCTACGTCCACGGGGCAACAATACGAGAAATCCACTATGTATCAGGGAGAACTACAAGAGGAACCATTCAACTCTCGTCTCTCAATCTCTCAACCTCACATACATAATCAACTCTCATATTAATCTCTCCAAAGCCCTCTCCTTACAATCTTTGAACGGACAAAGACTATGAAACTCTCTCCCAATGATGTAATCTTTTACACGGACAAAGACTACGAAACCCTCGCATCTCGCACAATATTCTTGAATCAGGCTACCCCCTCTGCTAACCTTAGATTACAAGAATATTGACTCTCTCTCCTTTGCTTGTTTTTCCTCCAACAATAGAATAATAGACATAGGGAAAAACTAAAACCCTATCTTAATTTAGCCTAACTTCCTAATTGAAATAAGATTCAAACTCCTAATCATGATGATACCCAATCTCCTAATCATGATAGATCTCTAACCCTATCTAATTCTCATGAAGCTATAGAAATTAAGAATCAAATACACAATCCCAACACTTTCTTGGAATATGAAAACTTGGTGTCAGTCTCTTTTTACTTGTGTATGCTGGGAGAGGAGATTCAGTCCCCTGTGTATAAATTCTTAGTCTCTTAACTTGTTTGAATTGCTAGATTAACTTGGTCTTTACTACTGCAGGTTCAAACAATTGGCTAGGTGTGATTGAATGATTAGATTACAGTTAGGTGAAGGTCCATTAGGGAAGATTAGTTGCTTGATTATTCATGCCAAATCAACAAGAAGAATAGCAAATTAAACTGCTAGACTTTTCTGCCATGTTCAAAACGTGTCATAAAAGAAGTAGAATATTAGCTGCTGCGCTGCACAGATGTAGATCTGATACCGGTCATATTTTGATTTCCTCTGATCTGGGCATCTATTACTTTAATCTAGAGATTCCAAATTGTTATTAAATTGCTCAATGATTATATGATTAAATTTAAAATATTTGCACTTGTACTTAATGTGAAAGCATCTTTTCTCTTTAATAACCAAACCATTGAGGCAGACACATGCGGGTCCTACTATCAATTTTGGCACCTTTGAAGCTTTCAAAAGCTTCCTCCTCAAGGAAAGCTCCCCCCCGCACCCGGGAGCACCGGCCCACCCCACCCCTCTATCTCTTTAACTAACTATAAATATTACCAGTCTCCAATTTCCACTAATCCAAGAAGCCTTCTTAATTATCATTTCAACCCAAACCCGTTCTTCTTCGATAAATTCACTGCCTGAAGAAATGGAGCATCAATTTTCCTTCAACCAGAAGAAAGGAAGACCCCTGCCGAAGAGAGGTCAGATTAAAGCTCAGATCGTCGGGAGCTTGGTTCGATCACTCGTCCCAAAATCCTCAAAAAATGGGAGAAAATACGATGGTGATAGCAGCAGTTCAGCCTCCTCTACGCCGTCCATGAGTGACTACAGCTCAGAGGGCAGCTACGGCAGTTAATCCTGCATGACTTTTTTTTTTCTCTTGCTAATTAAGACCAGATCTTCTTTTCCTTTTATCCGTCTGTATTATTATATATATATGTTATGATGTAAATAATATTAATGTAGATAAGGAGTTATTTGAGGCCAGCATCTGGTCCTTTACTGTGGAACTGTGATAATTGTTCTGTTGCTGTGCTTGAATGGAAATAATAGGGTTTTTTCTTATTTTTTTTGCGGAAGGTAATTAACCCAGGTTGAGATTTGAGAATTTGGCAGGTGCAGTTGAACAAAATGCCTGGGAACGTTGGAAGTAGGAGAAACTCCGGTTACATCAGCAAAGATGTCAACTTCTTGGATTTCAATATTTGAGGTCTGAAATTTCCATGTCATTTTGGGATTGTCAATCAGAAGGTCTGGAAGTAGAAGTCATCCATGACTCTGGAAGTAGAAGTCATACATACGCACAATACTCACACGTGCCAAAATACTAAGTCTGTAATCAATTTAACTTTAGGTTGTTGGCTTTACTTTGAAACAAGAGGAATTCCTTCAGCTGGTAGTATACAAACTATTTTCGATCATCCTTTTAAAATGATGGATTGATTGTGGCTAATAATTGAATAAATATGTTCTGAGGTTTGAACCCGGGACCTTGTGAAAGCTGGTGTACCCTGATACCAAAAAATTAATTTACCCAAAAAACACGTAACTTGCTGGACTGGGGGTTAACAGATGTCGAGCTACCCCCTGCAAGCGGTCTAGGGGTTGGTGCTTCGCACCTTGGCTCAAAAGACCAAGGATCGATTTCTGCCTATGATAATGTATATCCCTAATTTCTAATTATTATGCGTTACTACACTTGTGCTATTTACTCGTGTCTGAACTGTCAAAAGGGGGCACAAGTCTCAAGGTTTAATTAGCTGGTACTAAGCCAAAGTTCCTTGCACCTAGAAAAGGAAAAAAAAGGGGAAATTGCTTCTAGCCCCCAATTTCATTACAAGTGTTCCACCCCCTCCCAAGACTTTTTCAATGCTCCCAAAACCACCAAAAGCAAACCTATAATTCTCTGAGCCCCCAAAACACAAAACCCAAGAGTTTAAAACATGTTAAGACTATAATACCCTTTCTCTCTCTCTCTCTCTCTCTCTCTCTCTCTCTCTCACTTATGATGTTACTGTGATGATTTAAAATAGGTTTTGGGGGGGAGGGGGATTCTAGTTCCCTCCAAGATTTTTGAACGACGTTAACATCGGCAGTAATACTTTTCCGGTGTTTGTTCACGAGGCGAAGAAAAAGTTTTAGGGAAACTAGAATTTTTCGGCGAAATACTTGTAAGGAAACGGCAGGAAAGTTTCACCGGCGGGAAGAAAACGACGTTCGTTCATCGGCAGAATACTTGTAAGGAAATCGATGACTTGAGATAAAAATAGAGTACGATTAACATGAGCCCACCGAGCGGGGGCAGCATCTTCGCCCTGTACACCATCTCGTCGTACGGTCGCCGGTGGAACCTCAAGTATATCAGAAACATCTCTTTCGCCTTCTCGCCCTTAGCGGATTGGAGGAAGGACGGCCTCAGCGTCCTCGGCTGCTAACGTGGTGTGCCGTGCAGCTTCTGGTGGGGCTGGGGGGTCGACTGAGCGTTCTGTTAGACCTTAGAGGGGGGGTGATTAGGGTCTTATACTAATCTAATCCGATTTTATACAAATTAAAATTAATTCAAATATTATTCTTACAAGATAGATATATAATATGTTGTAAGCAAGAATAAGTAATATGAGCAAAGGGATATGTCCTAGCAAAGATGTATACGACGAAATACAAGCAAGGATATATAAACTAACACAAGGGTAAAATAAACAATAAACAAAACAAGAGTGATAGTTCAAATAAACAATGCAAACACACAATATAATCACAGAGTTCGGACCTTCCGTCCTACGTCTCCGCTCCCCACTCCCGGGGAGAAATCCACTATCACAACCGGGTTTTCTACGCTCACCCGAATAACGTTTACACCTCACAATGTCGGTTTTCAACCTTCACCGATCAGCGTTCACAATCACTCACAATGTCGGTTTTCAACGCTCACCGATCAATGTTCACTCCTCACACTCGGTTTGCTAGCTCACCGAAAACTTTACAACACTAACAATATAACAACAAATATGTTCTCTACAATAGATGAGAACTCAATGTAGCTCACTCTTAATTGTTACAACTCCCCCACAATAAAAATTATACTAAGTATGAAAATACAATAAGCTCAATGGTTGTGTGTGTAAGCAATAAGAAAAACAAGCTAAACTCAATTTAATCTAGCAAAATAAATATGACATATTAAGCATAAACAAGCTAGATAAAGAATTTAAGAAAACTTCTCTAAAACAAGAGTGGAGGGATGTAGATTGAAGCCCAAACAAGATTGATGATCTCCTCAAACTCTTGTGAAATTCTCTTCACAAACAAACTCTTAAACACTCTTTTAAACAAACAAAAAAACAAGTTTAAACCATTGTTAAACTCTTTAAAAACATTTTCTTAGATGTAAAAAATAGTTATGGCAAAGGGTATATATAGGGTAGAAGAAAACAACCCAAAAAAACCCTAAAACCCCACTAAAAATAAAAATCAGCAAGTTACCGTTACTGTGCAACGGTAACATCGGCGGTCGACCGTGAGAAGAAAAACTATAAAACTGGTCTCTGGAATGCTGACAGTCGACCGTGGCGGTCGACCGCACTGTAGCACGATCGACCGTGGCGGTTGACCGCACTTTTCCAGATTTTGACAGATGCTGAAATTTTATGTATCTGACTTTATAAAATCAATTAGAAATAGTAAATCAACTTCCAAAATTATGAAATTTTAAGATATTGTTCTAGACATGTATAAGAATATGTTAGAGAAAGAATTTCTAAAATATCACTTCCCAGTTGAGAGAAATAAATGTTTGAACACAGATATACAGTTTCTGAAAAAACTGCTAAAAACTTGGTTTTGTAAATTCAATTGAAAATAACAAAACAACTCCAAAATTAGTAAAACTTGGAGAAATGTTTGTATATATGAAGATAAACATGTCAACGAATAGATTTTCAAATTGCATTTCCTAATTGTGAAAACGTATCTGTTTTGCAAAAACATGCACGAAAATGTGCACGAACATGAGCTTATTAAAAACTTAATTTTGTAAATTCAAATAATCATAACAAATTAATTTCAAAATTGATAAAACTTTGGGAAACATTTATAAACATGGAATTTAACATGTTAGAAAAAGAATTTCTCATATTGAATTTCTCATTTGCGAAAACTCATGTATTTTGCAAGTGTGTCCAAAACATAAAAATGTGATATACATAAATTTTGATGTTTTGAAACCCTATGAAATAATTTTATAGACTTAATAACATATGTATACAATGATTGTTAAGTGCATAAACCAAAACTTGTGTATATATATAACTATATATATAAAAACCAAATATGTGTGTGTATATATGATTGAGCTTAAAGTACTAAAACACATAATATAAAACCTAAACTAAATATACCCAAGCTTGATAGATCTTCGATGTAGCTCAACTTGGTACACTTGCGGATGAAGCTAGAACTTGGATCTTCAATTTGAATTGCATAGACTTTACTCCACAATTCCGCCAACCTCCATTTGATATGATCGTGAATGCTCGATTCCATCCATCCTCCAACATATTGTTTGCCTAGAATAAATATAAAACGCAAACACTAGACAAATAATATTAGATGTAAATTATTTGTAAATCATCATCAAAACAAGAAGGCCAACACGCTCGACGAAGCGAAGGAGTAGGAGTGTACGTTGAGGGGGTGGAGACGCCGAGGAGAGAAGGGTTGTTGTCTTCGGTCGTTGTGGGAGTTATTGAGCTTAGGTACCATGCTTTTAGTGAGTCGAGGCGGGGGATCGTGAAGGCGACCGTGACGACGTGGAGCGGCCCCCGCCGTTGGATTTTATCAAGAGAAAGAGAGAAATTGTATTATGGTCTCACATGTTTAAAAACTCCTAGGTTTTGTGTTTTGGGGGCTCAGGGAATTATGAGTTTACTTTTGTGGGTTTTGGGAGCGTTGAAAAAGTCTTGGGGGTGGGTGAAACACTTGGACTGGTTTTGGAGGCTAGAGACAATTTTCCCAAAAAAAAAAGCATATCAAGCTAATATGATATGGGTTTTTTTTTTGTGTATAACCCTCAAGTAATCCATATTTGCAAATTTATCCCAAAATATTGATATATTCACAACTACCCCCCAATTCCCCAAAATTGGATTTTTTTGACCTCATTCGTTCGTTCTGTTGGGGAATACGTGCAAGGACATGCTAGTAACCAGTTGACTTGCAAATACAGATGACTGGAGAATTGGTGTAGAAAAATCCACTGTCAAAGAAAATCCACCAGCGGATTGTGGGGGTAGACGTGCAAACACGAAAATTCGGGGTAAATTTGTAAAATAGGGATAATGGATTGCTTTGGGGTTATATATGCAAAAACTCCTACGAATTGTTATCGTGGACTGATTAGACATTGAACAACATTTATTATTCGCCTAATTAGACAAAATATTCAAAGGGGGGGAAAAACAGTAGTGGACCCTCCTCCATAATTTGTCTGTTTGAAACTTTCAAATGTCACTCCCCAAGTTATTTGAACCCACTCAAACCTTGCTCACCAAGGAAGCCAAGACTCTCTCACCAACTATAAATATTTCCCATAAGCGACCCCTTCTCCTCAACAATTATCATCACTCATCAAAGGGACTCTCCACTACCTGATTCCTTTTGAACCCCCAAGCTTGTAGCAATGGAACATCAAGTCTCGTTCCCTCAGAGGCAAGGGAGGCCCATTCCGAAGAGAGGACAGATCAAAGCTAAGATCTTCGCAGGCTTAGTCCGGTCACTCACGCCTAAATCTTCGAAGAAATCGAAGAAGAACAGTGAAGGAGGAGACAGCTTTGTCTCTGCTACCCCGTCTTTGAGCGGCTATACCTCAGATGCCAGCACTTGATTGATTAGCTTTGAATTCGTCATCAATTTTCTTTTTGCCCCTCCTTCCTTTTTGTACCTGATCAGTTATGCTCTAATGTATGATCTTAGGTTTCGGCTGTTATGTATCCTGTAATTATATTGTAAATACTTGAAGAGAATGAAGGAAGAAATTTTACCCAGGTTTGGAATTAGCCTGTTATTTAATTTCTAGCGCAAAAGCATACACTGTGTTGAGTCATGGCTTGGTACGTAAGAGAAGAATTGATGGTTTCGGTTCTGAGTTTCTTGGACTGAATCTCCCCAGAGTTGGAACTAGGCTCAGTTTCACTTATATATAAAAGGATCATCCTGAAACGCCACCGCATGATGCAAAGTTTAGATTCAGGGTTCTGCAACCTTTTCTTTAGATTGTGGTAGTTAGAAACTTTTTTACATTTTTAATCCTACGTTAATTTGGTTGAAATACCAATAACCACCATAGCCTATGTAACCTCCTTAGCTCAGAATACTAGCCAAAATTGGTGGAATCTACTTGAATTGTTATTGGTTCTGTCGTTTTGGTTGTCATGTAGTTCTCTTTTCTTGTACGCTTCAATTGTTTCAGTAAATACTTACTTAATAGCAGTGCAATTGCATCATCAGAGTTGTCACGTCTCTCTTCTACTTCTTAATTCCTTTAAAAGTTTGCATACTTTTCTTGAGCTGGGTCTTCGGCAATTTTCAAGTCAAGGTAAAACGTCACGTTGGTCTAACTTTAATATAATTGTAAACTACTACAACACACTATACACGAATAATATTTGAGGGAACAACAAAGTTGCAAATATTTAAGGGGATCAAACAATGCTGACTTCACTATATTAATTCAATTCCCCCTTTGAAAATTATGGAGGCTCTCCTTCAAGTTATGTAACGGTATGAGCTTAAAACTATCATATTGATTCAATTCGTCTTGCGAAGTTGATTTGGACCTGAAGGAAGTTTCCTGACTCAAACTTGACTGTCTATAAATATTTCTCATCACCAAACCTCCTCCCTCATCAAAATTTTCTACTTTCTCCTTCTGTTCTCTCTCTTTGCTCATCACTTATCATCATTAAACCTAAAGATTTGCAGCCTGCAGCGATGGAACACAAAGTCTCATTCTCTCGGAAGCGTGGGAGGCCTTTGCCAAAGAGAGGTCGGATCAAAGCTCGGATCTTCGGAAGTTTAGTTCGGTCACTTGTACCGAAATCTTCGAATAAATTAAGGGATAAAGTATGAGGAGGAGGAAGGTGGCTTAGATTCAATGACTCCAGTTTTTGAGTGGCTACACTACGGAAGATAGCTCTGGGTCTTAATTAGTCCTCTTTTATCTTTTGATACATTTTCTTTTCATGTTGACATGTTATGTTATGATGAGCAGAGGCGAGAGGTGCAATTTTTCTTGTATCCAGTAAAAAGGTTTCAGTGTAACTGAATGTTTATAATTACAGTTCTCTTGATGTAAATACTTTCAGACTGAAAGAAAAACGTTTCAACTCAGCTTAATCTTGCCATTTATTTTCTACTTGCGCGAAGGCAGATAATACAGTAGCTGTAAAGCCATCATTATGGTAACAAATTTGTTAAATTTAGTAAGTTGTTGCCTTAAATGAGAAGAATTGGTGTATAAAATAGGATTTTGTAATTATCAGCAGCGTTTTTATTTAAAATTTGCAATGGCTGACTAAACAGAGTACGGTTCAAATGTTGGAGGAGGAAGTGCAAACTGTAGAATGCACCTATTTCTTTATTTATTTTTTTAAAGCAAGGTAAGTAATTCTAGTGCGTGAAAGTTCCTCTTTTATATTGAAAAATACCGAAATTATGTGTTTGAGAACTGTGTTGCAAGTTGCTAGTCTAAAATCTAGTCCGTAATCAAATGAGGAGTATTAAATTTAGTTCATCTAACCATTGCACCAAAACTCTGAAGTTATGGTGAGGATTAAGGATTATAGTTTTATATTAATTCTAACATGCCCCCGCAGGTCGAGCGCCCTTTTTATGGGTCGAAACCTGGACTCACGTAACGGTATCAATTTTTAGAAAATCCGCATTTAATTCGTGGCCGATGGGATTTGAACCTGAGTTGCTCTGATACCATCTTAAATTTAGTTTCTCTAATCATTACACCAAAACTCCGAAGTTATAATAAGAATTAATGATTATAGTTTTATATTAATTCTAACATGGAGGACACTAGCAACCATATGCTTCTAGTATCTCGTAGAATGAATAGATAGAAAATGCTAATTGAGATTATTTTTGTCGGCTCAAATAGTATTTCATCAGCACTGATGTCAGCATAGGTGTTTTTTCTTTCTTAAAAAAAAAGAAAAGCAGGAGAGTTTTTTCTTGAATTTAATTTTACATTGCTCTGAATTATTGGAGTCCTAGTGCGTCGACACTGATGACGTCAGGGATGAGATGTTGCAATTTGAGGGCTTTGAATCAAGATAAACTAATGTAGTAAAGTTATCGTCAAGGAGATCGAGATATCTTGTTATCTTCATGATAACAACACTTGACAGTAACATAGAGGAGATACATGGGAAAATGGCGAACCTTATTTTGTTAGAAAGAGAATTTTGATGGAAATGATAAGGATAAGATGAAGCAAAACATTACCCATTCCTGGTGATTCGGACGGTTTGAAATTTAAGTAGACTTTCTTTACGATAAACTACTATTAGTAGCCACAAAAACTATAATAATAATGATGATGGGAACATGCTAATCATTGTTTGGTGGGGTGGGGGTGGGGGGGGGGGGGGGAGTATTAAACAAAAGTTCGGATGTTAGCTTCTTGTAATATTTATTAAACAGGGCTAGGGACTAAACTTATGCAAATAGGTTTGGTCATGTCTATAGGTCAATCTTGACCCAAGCTAGGAACTATGCAAGTGGGTTGAGTCACGTCTAGATCTAACCCAAGTTTGAACCAAAGGCCTTCAATCAATTCATATGGGTCCAAATTTAACGTAGCGCGGAAGTGATAAACCTCGTAATTCACCAAGTAGTGTTCTCTGAATCCACAAAGAACAATCTCTGAGTCCTACTATGACTCAAACTTTGCCAAAAATAAAAATAACAAAGCTCTCGTTAAAAGACTCCCTATGATTAGGGAAGTAAGTCGATCAAATTTAGAATCAAATCGGATTTTTCCTAATCAAAACAGACTACTAAAACATTACCTAAAAAAGTAAGAAACTGACATAAACTCTAATATCTCTCAATCCGGAGGGAATACAGTGAAATAGATTGTGGCAAACCGAACAACGGTCGGTTTTGTTGACTCCGTCTCGAAAAAATACGCGATTTACATAGATAATTGGTCCAATTCTGACGTACGATTTGAGAGATATGACATGTTTTTCGTTGTAAATTATTTTCCTTAGCTAGGCCCGCATTTAAACTTGTAAGAGGTTCCGTTTTCTCTATAAATATACCTGTTGTGCATTCTGCATTAAAACTCATATTCTTTTAAAAGGTGAGTAATCATTAGAGGACAAAGTATTAAGATTGTCATTATTGTTTGCTCAAATATGCACTCATTATTTGGCGTGCTTCTTGTGGCTGACGCTTCTGCAAGTTGCAAATAAATATTGATGGTTGGCACGTGCTGAATAAAGTCACATGTGTGACATTGGAATCTCATTGATTGGTCTTTGTCTCCAAGTGTCTCTAAAGTTGGTCAAAGAAAACCTTCTTTACTTCAATGTGATTAAAATATAAACTATGTGCATGACCATATGATTAGCAAAAATATAGCAACCATACAAAAAGAGCTGCACACGAGGACAAATAATTGAAATATGAGTCCAGATCTTGTTTAGAGCTTTGATTCCTCCAAAATATTTTTTTTCATATTTTTCCTTTTTGTATTTTCTTATTGCAAGCCGTGTATTTATTTCCTTTACTTTTCTTTTCTTTTCTTTTTTCCCCTTCTTTGGTTATGCTAACGTAATTCTTTTCTAAGCAAGGTTTATCTTTGGTTAGTATTAAATTTATTTATATTTATTAACGAAATTTGTGTGTCAAAGGATGATGCAGTCACAAAATACTCTCATTGCTCCGACCAGAGCCTAAATATTATAATGTGAAAATGTTGCGCTTGTGGGCCCAAGTCCGTTGTACGGGTGAGAGCACAAAGTCAAAAAGGATTATAAGGCTAAGAAATTACGTACAGGTGTAAGTCCCAAGTCACGGGAATAAGTATACAAAACCCCGTGAGTTATACAAACGTATAAGTATACAAAAGTTGGATACAGATCAAAATGAATAAGGGATGAGGTAGTGGTTTATGGACATTAAAAGAAACTACTCGTCTCGGATTATAAAGTTCTAATACGTTATGATAAATTTATTTAATATTTTATACTTTTTTAGAATTATTGTTAAGAGTAGTGCTGGGGGGCCCAAATATGGGACAAGAGGGTGTCCCATCCCCACTGCATGATACACTGTTCATGAACAGTGTATCATACAGTGGGGAGGGGACACCTCACTTGTCCCCTCCCCATGTCTCATATTTGGGGTCCTTTTGGCATTTCCCTTATTATTAATAGAGCTTTTGGGAGAAAGTAGACTTGTTTTAGAAGATATCTAATATAATAGTAAGAGAAGATGTTCTAGATCTTAATTGATATGGGACAAAAATAACGAAAAGCAGAGATCCTAATATTACTCTATCTAACACCATAGTCAAACTCACAGATTGGTAGAGAGCCATAAGTTTGGATAAGATGAGTAAAATTTTACATCGATGGTTGTTGACATTGCTTGACGAGAGGTGGTTGAATCGGAGTATATCGATGGTTAGAATTGCGGACAACGAGATCATGTTATTGCAGTGGTGATCGATAGTCATGCATGGTGGTTGCCAGAGTTCGTACCTAGCAGGAGAAGGCGTGATGATTGGATCTTGCAAGCGGCGAGGTATGATGTTGCAGCAGTAATCGGCGGGCACGAATTGTGGTCGCTAGAGAGCGGACCCGCTGTTGCGAGAGGAGACATGGTGACCGGATCTTGCAAGCATCGGTGAGTGGAAACCACTTGGCTGGAGGGCGCTTGGCCCGAGGCTGGCCAAGGTGCGAGAAATCTCACTAAGGCAATTCGTCGAACACCTTGTGTGCATGCGATGAATATTTTGTGCAATTACACCAATCGGAGCAGTGGTGGTGATTGTTGGCCTTCTTGTTTTGATGATGTTTAACAAACAATTTACTTCTAATGTTGTTTGTCTAGTGTTTGTGTTTTCGTATTTATTCTAGGCAAACAACGTGTTGGAGGATGGATGGAATCGAGCATTCGCTATCATATCAAATGGAGGTTGGCAGAATAGTGAGTGAAGCCTTGCTATTCAAAGTTGAAGATCCAAGTTCAAGATTCATCCAAGATTACCAAGTTGAGCTACAATGAAGATCAAGATCAAGCTTGGGTAATGTAGTTTAGGTTTTATATTATGTGTGTTAGTACTTTAAGCTCAATCATCTATACACACACATTTATTGGTTTCTTCGTATATATATATATATATATATATACATATATATATATATATATATATATATATATATATATGGAGAGGTTCAAATGAAAACCTAGAGAACTAAAAACCAATCCTAACCCTACATTCTATTTCATCCAATGACCAAGATTGAAAATGGCAGAATTGAAAATAAATACAAATCAGTTGACAAAATACCAGTAAAAGGGGTAATTTAGGAAAAGAGGCATTAATGAAAACCGCGTAATTAATTACGAAAAGATGGCGGACACATTTTTCCGCGAAAAATCGTTTCAGTTCCACTATTTTGAATACAGTTTCATCTTCTCTCTACACGAACAACTAAACTCTTCACATTCCGTCGATTTCTCCACACCTAGGTTTCTTTGAACATCTCATTACAACTCGAACGAAGACGAAAAGCAAGAATTC
This sequence comes from Asparagus kiusianus, assembly GCA_022839385.1. Classification (NCBI taxonomy): domain Eukaryota; kingdom Viridiplantae; phylum Streptophyta; class Magnoliopsida; order Asparagales; family Asparagaceae; genus Asparagus; species Asparagus kiusianus. Next base: position 265,270 of record BQKN01000786.1, read on the forward strand.
GACGATAGAGATGAAGAAAAGCAACTCAGACACTCCAAAACCCTCGTCTTCAAGAAGGGGTAAAACATTTCAAACCCTTGTCTTAAAAATGTATATTTTTTTATCAAAGTTTGAATATTTTTCATAGATTCAGTGATTAAAGGTTCGGAATTTCGACATAATTAACTTGCATGTTGTTGAATACTTTTCGACAGGAATAAATGTTATCGATGCATGTTCTATTTTAGGGTTTTTCATTTTTTCCAATTTCTTTGATCTTGTTAGAATAAGTCAAGTTTTTTTTATATTGAAAGATGTTTTCATTTGTTCTAAATGGATAGCGGTAAATATTGGTGGTCTGGATTATGCAATATGCACTATAGTTGAATCTACTCGACTCAGTTGAGTGGATCGAGATTCACTGGGTGAATCTATTCGATTCAGTTGAGTGAATCGCGATTCACTGGGTGAATCGACTCGATTCAGTTTTGTAAATCACGATTCAGTTTTGTGAATCACGATTCAGTAGAGTGGATCGAGATTCACTGGGTGAATCTACGCGATTCAGTTGAGTGAATCGCGATTCACTGGGTGAATCGACTCGATTCAGTTTTGTAAATCACGATTCACTGGGTGAATCTAATCGAATCAGTTAGGAAAGTGAGGGTTTTAAATTTTTACTGTATTTCTTTGATCTTATTAGAATAATTGAAGGTTTTTTTTATATTGTAAGATGTTTTGATTCGTTCTAAATGGATAGCGGTAAATATTGGTGGTCTGGATTATGCAATATGCACTCTAGTTGAATCTACTCGATTCAGTTGAGTGGATCTCATTAAAAAATGGATTGTCATCTGTTTAGCAGGTCTACGATCTAGTGCAAGGAACAAACAAAAAGCAGGTGTTGGGAATGTAGACGTATTTACACCTACACCTCAACAGAGCACAACACGAACTGTGAACATTGCCAGCAGTGACGATGACTTCATCAACCCACCAAATAATCCTGCCGGTGAGGAAACATCAATGCGTACAAGGGATGAAGAAAATGAACAGACCACAATAAGGATGAAGAAGAAAATGGTTGGTGTACTAAACATCTCGATTCACTTAAGTGAATGTTGATTCACTTCATTGAATCAAGATTCACTAAAGTAAACATATTGCTGTAATAAATATCTTTAAATTTATTTGTGTATTCAATGATGGATAATTTCATTTAATTATATTATATTTCTTACTGGAGAAGGTTGTGAAAAGAAAAAAAGTGAGCTACAACAGTGATGATGACCACGTCGAACCACCAAATAATCCTGCCGGCGAGGAAACCTCAAAGAAAAAGGTTGGTGTACTAAACATCTTTATTTTTTTTTGGTATTAACTGATGGATAATTCGATCTAATTATGTTTTTTTTCTCACTGTAGAATTTGTTTAAAAAAAAGTGAGATCTGAACCTAAGGAGTTGACTAGGATACGTGTCTCTCCAAAGATATTCTCTGATATGGTTTTGTCACTCTCTGACTCACAAAAAGAATGGGTTAGACTAGCTGGTTTTGGAGGTCTTTTAAAATTTGCATTAAAAGAACTGCCTCATATGTTGGGGTACCAGATTCTGCAGTCGTTTGACAGTGAATCCGTTGCGCTTAATCTTCCCAGAGGATCAATAAGTATCACAAAGGAAGATGTACATCAAGTTATGGGATTACCTCTTGGCAGGAAGGTTATACTAGACTCCAGTACTGGGAAGTCATCATTGGTAGATGCTTGGAGGGATCAATTCAAAGACAGATATGGTTGGAAAATTACTCCAGGGGCTGTGGCTGACAAACTGAAGCAGACTTCTGATGTTAACCTTTTTTTTCAAACTGAATTTCTTGGTTCTCGTTCACAACATCATGATCCAGTCGCTTAGCAATCCGTATGTCAACCAACGGATTCTAGTACTTGGTGACAATGTTGATCAGTGCTGTTCATACAATTGGTGTTCTTTTTTGATTGACTCTATGATAGAAAGCCAACATAAGTGGAAGGTTGACCCGTCAAAACAATTCTACACTGGTCCTCTTGCATTCTTGATTGTAAGTCAATTTTATAATATTGATTTATTTTTACATTACTGTAGTTAAAGTAGTTTTACTTGATAATTACTAATTGGTATGCTTAATTTCTTATCTACGTCTTTCTAGCTGTTCTATGCCGATCGGCTTCTGTTCAAAGGGAGAATATTGGTTGAGAGAACAACCCCTACTTTTATAGGCTGGACTGACTGGGCCTTGAAGGAAAGACAGTCAGAGGAAATTAGTACAAATTCATTTGGCAAAGGTGCATTTACAGAGAGGGTTGAACTTGCACCTTCATCTCTTCCTACTGGAAACTCACCTAAAAGTGTTGATACAATTAGAAAGGTTAGCCAATTAAGTTGCAAGTCTTTGTTTATTCAATTTAATCTCAATACAGTAGGAGTGAATCTCGATTCACTTAAACTGGATTTCAATTTATTGGTGAATCTCGATTCAGTAGGAGTGAATGTCGATTGAATGAAATTCAATATCAATTTACTGTAGTGAATCGC
>BQKN01000787.1:0-17058 GCA_022839385.1 Asparagus kiusianus
AAGATCGCAAATAGCTCGTCCTTTAACCGATTTTTGTTGCTTAAAGTACAAGTCATATTGCGATAAAAGTAGAGCCCATCTGGCTAAACGCCAATTCATAGAAGCCGGCTGGGTCATGAATACGCGGACCGGATTTATGTTGGAGATGACATAAATCGTCTGCCCCACTAAATAGTGTCGCATTTTCTGGACGGCAAATACCAATGCAAGGCATTCCTTCTCGATCATTGGGTAGCGAGATTCAGCTCCTACCAATGTGCGACTCAAGTAATATACTGCTTGCTCGTGACCGTTATCGTCGTCTTGTGCAAGTAATGCACTTAACGAATGGCTCGTCGCTTTGACATAAATCAGAAACGGTCTGCCCGATTTCGGTGCAACGAGAATAGGTGGGTTCGCTAGATATGCTTTAATATCCTCGAACGCCTTTTGACACGTTTCATCCCAAATGAATGACACTCCTTTCTTTGCAAGTTTAGAGAATGGTTGACATTTTCCGGACAGATTTGATATAAACCGACGGATATATGCCAATCGACCCTGCAATCCTCTGAGTTCTTTAAGATTTCTCGGGGGTTGCAGCTCATTTATCGCCTTCACTTTGTCAGGATCAATATGAATACCTTTTGTGGTGACGACGAATCCGAGAAATTTACCGCTCGACATTCCTAGGAAGGATTTAGTCGGATTCATTTTTAGCTGATGAGTTCTCATCAGATCAAACATCGTCTTCAGATCATTAATGTGGTCTTTTTTATCACGACTCTTAACGACCAAATCATCAACATAGCATTCAACGGTTTTCCGCAGATGTTCTTGAAAAATTTGCGTCATGGCTCGTTGGTACGTGGCGCCAGCATTTTTTAAACCAAAAGGCATAACCGTATAGCAAAAGACCCCCATGGGTGTTCTGAATGCTGTATGTTTTTCATCGTCTGGGTGCATCTTGATTTGATTATACCCTGAGAAACCATCCATAAATGACATTCTCTCGAATCCGCAAGTATTGTCGATAATGACGTCCGTAATTGGTAGTGGGAAGTCATCTTTAGGACAGGCGGCATTCAGATCTCTGAAATCAATACAGATTCTGATCTTTCCAGTCTTTTTAAGAACCGGAACAATGTTAGCTAGCCATTCAGGATGTTGTTCTTCTCTGATAAAACCTGAGTCGATCAACTTCTTGACTTCAGCTTCTATCGCCTCCATAATTTGTGGACGAAACCGTCTTTGTTGTTGCTTGACAGGTTTGACATCCGGTTTTATGTTGAGGGTGTGCATTGCTATGTTCGGATCGAGTCCCGGCATATCTTCGTAATTCCAAGCAAAAACGTCGATATACTCTCTAATGAGGGCGATTAACTCTTCTTTCTCGTCTGGTGGAAGGTCACCACTGATAAATATAGGTTTCGGATTAGTTTCGTCACCCATATTAATTTGGACCACTTTATCCTCAGTAGGAGGCTCTCTTTGTTCAAATCGGTCGCCATATTGGATATTCATGTAATGCATCCATGGGTCTTCCCAAATAGGCAACTGGTCGTCTCCTTCAGTCGTGGAAGGATCAACTGTCGCCATATTTGACATTAAGGCTTTGAATCTCTCTCCGATACTCGTGTCAGAGTCCCACATAGAAGTATCGGATGAATGCCCGCTTCCATTTATCAACTGGCTGATGATCTGTTGGCAATCTTCATCCTCAGACGACGAAGCATAACCTAGACCTCTATTATGACTATAATGATTATCTGGTTTTCCTTTTGGTACATAAGTAGAACGGGGTGGCACCCTAACTCCTTGACCAAAATGAAGACCTTCGCCAAGCGAGAGGTTATAACCTTGCCTCTCCATGTAATCATTAGCTTGCCAACTATATCGAGAGAAATGTTGTCCTGGCTTTTCCTCATCTGAGCTACTACCCAAGAAAAGATTAGTAGCTGGGGATGGATTCCCTTTCCCAAAGATTATTTCTTTCTCACCCCCTGTCTTTGCAGGTAGAATCACCGTTGTCCCGGCTGAACTTTGCAGATATCTCGTCGCCGTGCAGGACGAACGAATTGGCATGTGTAGATTAGGATTATCATACAATTCCTGCATTACATCATTAAGACAAGGCGAATACTCTAAATCATTCTTTATTATTTCATCGGCAAGTTGCCAGTTACAACTTTCGTCCGACGATTCATCACCGTCCAGATCGATTACAAGAGGTTCAATGTCATTTAATACAAGACCTTCACTATAATCGAGCCCGGCTTCGGTATCAGCTTCATCTCCGCTGTCCGTGCCATGGGCCGATGGTTCAGTTTCGGACTCAGCACCATATAGAAGGGAGTCAGTAAAATAATTTTCTAACCCCTTGAATGGTTGCTTATCCGCGACCACCGTCTTGACTTCCTCATTAGTGTCGACATATTTCAAACACTGATGGAGGGTGGAGGGAACTATAAGATTACCGTGGATCCATGGACGACCCAACAGCAAGTTATAGGAAGTCTCTGCATCGATCACATAGCAAGTGACTTCAGACTTCAAATCTCCGAGTTGACACTTCACCCGGATTTTTCCTAACGGTCTTGATCCGCTAGTATTGAATCCATAAATAACAGTTCCCGTTGAGGCTAACTTGCTGGCGGGAATTCCGAGGTGGTACATCAATCGGAGTGGCATGATGCTAACAGCGGAACCCGGATCGACTTGAATCCGGTTGACCGTGCTCGAACCGATATATCCTGTGAAATATAACGGCCTATCATGCTTTGAATTCCGGACTTGCATATCTTCTTTTGTGAAAGCGATGCAAGGAAATTTGGTGCCTGCCAGATTACAATGTTGCATTGACGACTCTGGCTCTTCAGGAGTTGGTTTGATCTGAGTGAGGAATACTTCAGAATCAGCCAAGGCTTCTTGCAATGCTATCCTGGTTTCTTTCGAAAGGCGCAATAACTCGTACAGTGTGATCCTTGCTGGGATATTGGCTAACTGAGTCATTACGTCGAACCGGTATGGAGCATTTGAACTTTCCGGTTTGTCTCGTCCAATTGGTTTATTGAAACGAGACTGCTTCGGAATTTGAACTTCTTTGGGTTGAGGTTCCTTTTCTTTCTGCTTAACAACTCTCTGAGGTCTCTCGGTTGCTATAGGTGGGGTCGTATCCACCCCCAGTTCTGCTAGAGTTTTACTATTAGGATTAGGAGTTTCAGGATACTGGTAATGGTATTCATTTCCACCCCTCGTCGCGAAAACTTCTTGCTCTTCATCCGAGAGTGGTAAAGCTGCTATCTCCTCATCGTTCTTCTCAGGAATCGCCGAGGCTCCGTAACAGGACTTCTCCTTTCCTTTGCCCTTCGATTTCTTCTTCGATGTGGATGCCGTCCACTGTTCGTCTTCAAGCAAATCCGGATGAACCCAAAGGATTTCGCCGTTAGGGGCTGTATGTGATACTAACCCTTTTTGGCGCTGTCCATGAGGATCATCATTGATAGTTTGCATCTTTACCTTTGGCACTGGTTCGGCTTGGAACCAGGACAAAGGAACCGACCCGAAGCTAATGAAGATCGCGTTTGCGCCCACCTTCTTCTCTTTTGGCTTCGGTGTCACAATACCAACATCAATTAAGGTTTGTATTTTGTCCTTCAAGACATAACACGCCTTAGTGGGATGGTGGACCCTTCTGTGGTACGCACAGTATTTTGGGTCATTAATCTTCGTTGCTTCTTCTTGGTTTGTGACCGGTGGAAGCTTAATCTTGTTATTCTCTAGTAGGTACTTGAAGATAACTGGAACTTCATCATCTTTGAAAGAATATTCCTTCGGGAACCTGGGTTCAGAAGGCTTAAACTGCTTCTGGGGTTGCTGATTCTGATTTGGTGCCAGCTGGAATGAAGACTGCTGCGGTTGTGGCGGCTGCTGTGACGTTTGATGCGCATCGACAGCGGGTCCCGACCCCCTTCCTCTGCCTCGAGGATTGAAGTTCTGTTTCTGATTTTGATTATTATTTGGTGGCTGACCTCTCTCCAAATTCCTCCTCTTGAGAAACCGTTCAGCTTGCTCACCTCTGACCTTCAACTCCTTCCAGGTCTTAGAGGGTATAACCCCCATTATCTCCAGTACATCCAAAGACAAGTTATTGTGACATGTCTGTAGGATGAATTCTTCGGTGAGTGGATCTCTGCAATTCACCGCTTTGTTCCGGAATCGTTTGACAAATACGTCAACCGATTCTCCATTCTTCTGCTTCTCGTCCAACAACAAACCAATGGAGACTTCTGTGTCGTCGTCGAAAAAGTTGGTAAGAAACAGCTCTTCCATATCTCCCCAGCTATTGATGCTTCCGGGTTTCAGGCGTCGGTACCAATCGAAGGCGGGCCCGCGTAGGGTTCCTACGAATGACCGTACCATCAGGGCTTTATTCCCTGATATCGCGCCGAGATGCGACTTGAAATAAATCAAGTGTTGAGTTGGTGAACCACTGCCATTAAAAGGAGTAAAGTTAATCAAATTAAATTTAGGGGGATAAGGAATTAGATCACACTCCCTTGGATACGGGCACGGAATGCCCGTTTTCTTCACTTCCTGGGCCGTCATTAGAGCATTAACTTTACTCTCGAGGTCCTGCATCTTCTTATCTTCTTCCTCACTCTTCTTCAAGAGAGCTTGAGTGGTTGACTTGACCGGACCGCTCCCAGAATTGTCTTTATCAGGAGGAGGATCGTCGAAGATAGTCTCGTCTTCTTTGTCGTCGCCCTCAGCTATTTGTATAGGTTTGGCATTGCGTTTGCTGGATTCTGCCTTTTGGCTTGATTCTGGTTGACTTTGTTGAACCTGCAAATCTCGTACCTGCTGCATTGTCAACTCCATCTCCATTTTGATTTCAGCTCTGATCTCTTCGCGTTGTTTGGCCAACGCTTCTTACAGAATTTGAGCTAACATGTCTGGTGTGATGGCGAATGATTCTCTCGCTCGCCCCACACTGGATGCGGTATCGTCTGAAGCGACCGCAGAACAAGTGTCTGACAATTCGTCTTCCGATGATAAACCTTCGTGCATTCTCTTGTAATTCGGGCGTCGGTTGGCCCTTCGTTGCAACCGCTTCATTCTTTGAGAAAGGCCCCGCTCAACTCTTCCTTCTGAAGAGAAATCAGGGTCCGGGTTGACTAACTGTTGCTTTCCTCTGCCGGTCATATTAATGGTGACCTCAGGGAATTCATCTTGTCGCCTTGCAGGCTTTCTCTGGTTGAAACATCTTATTTTGGATTTTGACGCTTCATTTGAAAGTCTTTGGAATACAGAAACTCGTTTTTGAGTTTGTGAGCAACCGCATTCCGTCAACACTGCCTTGATGAGTCTCTCGCATGCGCAATGCGATTCGTCTTCTCGGACATTCCTTTTCTTTGATTTGCTGTTCCGATAGTACAGCTCATCACTGCCGTGATTTGAGCAACCTATCTTTGGTTTGGGAACCTTGTTAACATGCACAGTACGATTATTTGTCGTTTCTGAGCGATCCAAGGTTAAGTTTTTAAATACACCCCCTTGCGAGAGTGGAGTCTTCACGGGTCCTAGACGAGAATGAACTGGTACTCTTTCGTTTTGGACTGAATTAGTTCTGACAGGAGGGTGTTTACGACCCCCTGTGTAGGAAACCACCAAGGGTTTGCTTGCTTGACTTGGACTTTCTTCAACTGGTTTTTTGCCTCGATGATCGACCGAGGGACCAAGGCGATCTGCCATGGTGACTTTGAACTTGGACAAATCTGGGTTAACCCAGGGCTTTACTGTTGATGCGGTAGATGGGCCCGGAACAGATGCTTGTGGTGCCTTCGGTATCCAAACTTTGTGATTCTTTGGCGGTTTTTCAGACACCACCTCCTTTTTAGTTCTTTGCGCTTGTTGCCGGAGAGCACGAGCGCGGGTAGCCTTCTCTTTTCGCCTCTGTATCCGTTCCTTCAGGGTTGAACGGGCCTTTTTGACGAGGGTCCATTCCTCCGTCGTAAGTTTTGTAGAAATATGGTTATTTTGCCGCTGAGGCAACTGAGTCATTTTCTGTTTTCTCGACTCTAGGTCCGCATAGTAGTGGACCCCGTCGGTTTGTTGCATGGCCTTAGCCAATTGTCGAGCACGGCGCTGACGTTGTCTCTGACGAGCTCTCTTCGTCAATACCGGTGAGCAATTCATTGACTCCGTAATTGGTGTGGAGCCACTTGGAGCAGAAGTGTTGCGGACGATTTCCTTAGCAACGATAGGGTGAGAATCTTCATCTGCAGCTTTCATTGTCACTGCAGACTTGAGAGTGTTCCTGGAAGAGGAAGTCCTCCTGCACTTGCGCGGGGAGGGAGATTTTGAAGACGAGGATGATAAGTACTCCTCGAATTTCGCCTGATCGAATTCGTATTCGATCTCCTCGCTGACGATGATCTTTATCGGCTGCGACACGGCGGCTTCGGCAGCGAAGCCGCTGGCTCCCACTGTGGTCGCCAGTTTGTTTTCAGCAAAAGTTGAACTTGTTGTCGAATTCATTATACTCTTTTTGATTACAATAAATTCACAGAAAATAGTCTTTTTATAAGACTTTTCTACACAACAAAAGAAAATTACAACTCTTGAAGAAAATAACACAATAGTTGTTTATCGACTATTGCTTTTGTGGGACTTTGCCTGTGCCGGGAACGCTTTGGTTCGTGGACCACCGAATCTCAGATCGTGAGAAGGGGGCGTATGATTCTTCCTTCGTTATCGAAGTCAGAATTGAAAACGATATCTTATCGATGTAAGATAGTCGTTCTTCTTGAAAACAAGTCTAAGCCTGAATGTCAAGGAATCACTCCAGGAACCGAAGTCTCTGCTCTCTCTGCTCTGGAATGCTCTAACAAATGCTCGATCCCCGTCAGAAGTGACCCTAGGGGGGTATTTATAGCCTCAGGGGTCTGTAACTGCAAAAACACAACTCAGCAATAAATCAGTACGGCGCGACAGTGTTTTACTTTCTTGGTGGTTTAGAGGGCACTTGTAGGGTAGTTATTGGGGTGATCATTTGACCATTTCAACGTTGTAATCAGCACATTTACTGTCTCGCTGGCGAGACAGCAAATACTGTCTCGCTGGGCGAGACAGCAAATACTGTCTCGCTGGGCGAGACAGCAAAATACTGTCTCGACCGACGAGACAGTAAAAGACTGTCTCGACCGGCGAGACAGCAAAAGACTGTCTCGCTGGTGAGACAGTAAAAACTGTGTTTTGGGTGATTTTCCCAGTTTTGAGTGATTTTCTGTGTTTGGATATCTATTAGCATTTTTTGACGCCTACAGTAGGTCACCCAGATCTGACCCGTCAATTCGTAGGTCACTTGGATCTGACCCTCCGACCCGCGGGTCACCCAAATCTGACCAGCGCCAGAGTCAGGGCAGAAGATGTTCTGCACCTGTTTTATCGATCCCTGTGAGTTCCGCATCTCCGGTGAAGCCCCGTGACTGCATAAACTTGCCCCGTTTCAAGATAATGATGGCGGATCGTCTGGTTCCTTTGCATAAGGATCAAGACAAGGTTGCGATCAAAGAACGCTTGGGCCTAGTGACTGAACCCCGAGCAATTATTCGAGATGGGGGTCGCACACGGAAAATTTCTGTAATTGACCGCCTCAGACGACGAATTAAACTCCAAGAGCCCGTCGGGAGTTCACGTTTACAAATGCGTGACTCTAAACGCGCGACTCTTGAGAATGCTAACAAGGAGTTGCATACTCAGAAGAAAACACGTAAGACAAACGAACGCGTTATACCTGAGGATTCATGTAAACAGCCGATAGTTTGTTCTGACGGTAACGTCGATGAGTTGTATTATCGGGCTGGGGGTACGAACAAGTCTCGGAAGAGATATACCCAAGAAACAAAATCTCACTGCCCGTGTGCCGAACTAATCAGGGTAGTATTATCAGTGTGTAGCTGCCCCAAGACCGTTCCACAGAGGGTCTCGGTATTTGAGAGGATCTCTAATAGAACGACTAAGTCTAAACGTTTCCATGAGAAACAATCGGTCGTTCAAGGTGATGAACCCCCAGAGGTTACCATTAATATGGTTGATAAGGGAAAATCGATTCGACCTTCTAGCTCTGATCCGCTTGTATCACATCGTCTAACCCGGTTACGATCAGGAACTATTAGACAAAGGGATTATCAGAGAATGCAGAGAGGATTATCCTCGGATGACGAAGTGTTAGATTCCAACTCTGCGGTCGCTTCTGATGATACGGTCTCCAGCCCAGGTCAATCCCACGAAGCATTCATGATCAACACCGAGCAAGTGACCAAAATGGTCGAGGATGCTTTAGCCAAACAGAAAGAAGCATTTAAAATCGAAATGGAAACGGCTATGTTACGGATGAGGGAAGAGCACGACCAACGAATTCGGGCTCTGTCGAATCAACTTGGTGAATCCAGTCGTCGTAATAATGTTAACCAAGCAGCTAGCGATTCAGAAGTGGATGAATACATCAATGCTGATGACCCTCCCGTGGACCAGAATGCTGGGGGTGGCCCCACTAAAAACAACGACGCTGGGGGTGGTCCTACCAATGATGACAATGCCGGGGGTGGCCGCGTTATCCCTCTTTCAATTCGTCCAAGCCCCGATACGAGCGAGGATGAGAAAATAAAAGATCTCGAGAGCAAAATCAACGCTCTGATGTCTGCTCAAGATGTGAAAAGGACCGGCATCCTGTATCCCTATCCAAAGGAGTGGGATTCAATAGCGTACCCGACGAAGTTCAACCTGATTAACTTCACGCCGTTTGACGGAAAGGGTTCGCCTACGTAGCATCTGATCTACTTCAAATCCCACTTGGGTATGATCTCCGGCAATGAACCCTTGATAGTTCGATCATTCGTTGGCACCCTTCACGGCCCCGCCTTCGATTGGTACCGCCGTCTCAAGTCTGGAAGCATTAACAGCTGGGACGACCTGGAGAGCCTATTCCTCGCTCATTTCTTTGATGATGACGCCGAGGTGTCAATCAGGACACTCTTCGATGAGAAGCAAGAAGATGACGAAACGGTCGACGACTTCGTCAAACGCTTCCGGAATAAGGCAATGAACTGCCGAGATCCGATCACAGAGGACTTCATCCTTCAAACCTGTCATAACAACCTATCTATTGAGATATTAGAAGTTATGGGAGTCACACCGTCCAACAACTAGAAAGAGTTGAAGGTGCATGGAGAGCGGGCCGAACGCTTCCTCCGAAGGAAGAAGGCTGAGAGGAGCCAACCGACAGCTAACCTTCCGAACTCAAACTTCGCTTCCCATGGTAAGGGCAAAGCACCTGCAGCAGTTGTTGACACTAATCAGACGTCACAACGGCAATCCCGGAGACAGCGAAACACTTCGGATTTGAGACTCCAAAAAGAGTACTCTTTCAAGGACGAAGACGTTCCAGCCATCTTCGAATCCCTCCTTGAAAACAACAAGATCAAACTACCACCTATCGTCAATCAGGAGGAAGCTGACAATACTACAGATCCGAAGTACTGTGCGTATCACAGGAGGGTCCTTCATCCCACCAAGGATTGCTTTGCTCTCAAGAATAGCATCCAAACCTTGTTTGAAGCCGGCGTCATAACGCTGGGATAAGCCAAATGAGAATGGCAACACTCCGATGAGTATACGAGTATAAACTGCTTCTCGCTACTCCAATAGGTACATGAGTCTAAACTGTTTCCTACCGTTGACGGGAAGTTCCTGGAGAATTTTTACATGTAATATTCTTAAGGATAACCCAGTCATGTAACGGATTATAATGTCAGACCCAGTTTCGTAAGCAAAGCTGGGGGTGGATGATTCATATAATGGGAAGTTTCCAGAAGAATACTAAATGTAACTTTCTTAGGGATAACCTGATTATTACAAATAAAGTGATAAACACTAAACCCCCCACCGTGATTTCTGAACACTCTCTTGCTGAGATGAGATTCGATCACTTCGTTGGATCAATATTCTCTCACAAAACTCTTATTGGTGTTTGACAACTTACAATCTTCCACCATAAAATCCCCCACTGATCGAGTCAATTGACGGCGGGCCCACCAAAATTTCTATCCGTCAATTCATGGCAACTTCCAAATCTTGACGTGTTAAGTCCCGATCACTTAACATCAAAATCCTTCATCGAGTGGCTAGTACAAACTAGTATTTCTACTGCTACACGTATTCCGCTCTCTTTGCTTTCAGGTCAAACCTATAAAAGTTAGGGCCAAAGCCAAATTCTCCTCTCGATTTCTTTCATGAACGAGAGGTCCATTTTCAATTCGAGCAATCAAACCTATAAAAGTTAGGATTGTCTCCAACCTCTCTTAGTCAAACCTGCAGATAGTTAGGACTAAGATCAAGTCATCCCTTTCGATAAACGAAAGACTTCCATAAATTCCTTTTCAGCCAAACCTATAAAAGTTAGGGTCGGAAATCAGAATTTTTCCTCAATGAATGAGGAACTTTTTTCTTGAATCACACAACCAATCCTATAAAAGTTAGGGTCGTTTGAATCTTTCCGATTCTCGGAGTGGAGATCCCACTCTTAGTTTCATCTTTTCGGATTCTGGGGGTGGAGATCCCACCTCGAGTTTTCTTTCCAACTGGAGATAGAATATAAAATTCTTCCTCTTCAGTGTTGAAAGATAGAATATAAAATTCTTCCTCTTTCATTTTTGGGTTCGTCTTTACCCTAAACAAGACCTGGGGCCAATAATATAAAATTCTTCCGCTCCAACATCTGGTTTGTCTTTACCCTGAGAAAAGACACAATTCTCAACTTCAAATCCGCGCACTTGATGCCCCGGGAATTTTATCTCGACTCCTAAATAGAGATAAGTCAACGCCTAACACGCGTTGCCGGTTTAGTCTTTCACCGATTGAAGAAGACACCAGAATCCAGTCTGGGGTATTTTATCCCGAAGCCTAAGTAGGGATAAGTCAGCGCTTAACCCGCGTTGCTGGGTGGTTCGTTCTTGTAAAAACGACCGAGTCTACGTATTCAGCATCGTAGCAACAAAAATCCATGCCTTTTATGCATGGGGAATTTTATCCTGAATCCTGAGCAGGGATAAGTCAACGCCTAACACGCATTGCCGGTTAGTTCTTAACCGTAAAAATGGAACAAAAACCCACATATTCGATATTATGGCAGGTTGTTATTCATAACACCAAAATCCGCGCTTCACACGTGCGGGGAATTTTATCCTGAATCCTAAACAGGGATAAGTCAACGCCTAACACGCGTTGCCGGTTAGTTCTTAACCATAAAAAAAGAACAAGCCCACATATTCTATATTGTGGCAGGTTGTTATTCATAACACCAAAATCCGCGTCTCACACGCACGGAGAATTTTATCCCGAGTCCTAAATAGGGATAAGTCAACGCCTAACACGTGTTGCCGGTTTAGTCTTTCACCGATTGAAGAAGACACCAGAATTTCAATCTGGGGACTTTTATCCTGAAGCCTAAGCAGGGATAGGTCAGCGTCTAACACACGTTGCCGGGTAGCCTATTCTCGTAATAATGGCGAAGTCTACGTATTCAATATCGTAGCATCAAGTCTAAGGGAGTTCATTCCTTTAGCACAACGTCACATGCGGAACGGACTTAAAATAATCCGCATGTAAGCCCGATTCAAACGGTAATCAGTAAGAGCACGTCAAATCCGTTGAGGGCTGAGGATTTGCCAAAAATCCTAAGTCAACGTCTGATACACGTCGCTGTTTAGTCTTTTCACAGGAGAAAGACGAAGTCTACGTATTCAATATCGTAGCACTAAAAGGGTTAACTCTTTTAGCACAACGTTACATGCAGAACGGATTTAAATAATCTGCATGCTAGCCCGACTCAAACGGTAGTCGGTAAAGGCTAATCAAACCCGTTGATGGCTGAGAATTTGCCAAAAATTCTATAAATACGAGTCATTGACGCACCAGCTTTATTAGTTGGTCTCGTGACTTGAGCATCCAACCACTGAAGGATAAGATCTATATCTGCAGACGAAACAACTTCAATAGTTGGTCCTGCAGCCCCAAATTTAAGACCGCCACGCTCCAATGCCTTAAGAACTTAAACTGTGTAGACTAAAGCAAACATACGAGTATAAACTGTGTTAACGTCGATCAACGCATTACGACAAAAGTCAACGTCACACAACGCGTTACAGTAAAGATCGATGCCGGGCAAAGCATCAGCAATCTCGCCAAACTAAGGCAAACGATGATTTCAGGGAGTTCAATCGGATTCAGATATAAATTTCTGACGAAGATGATCAGTTCAAAGTTAAGTCAATGACGCGAGCTAAATTCGGAAACTCACGTATCAACTGCAATCCAAGATTTTGACAACGGTCAGACGATAAACGCAGTACCGGAAGAACTTCATCTATTTGACAAAACACCGAATAGACTGAAGACAGAAGAAGTCAAGAATTGAAGCAGTTCACAGGTCCCTCTATGAGATTGAGGAAAGGGCCTATCTTATCCAAAGCATTCCAGACTCCTCTATAAAAGAATGAGTCTGAAATACTTTGGAGGAGGTATCTGTAGGCGTATAAAAATGCCTATGGGTTCCTACACACAGCTCGAGACGAAATGCAGACGATAAGTGTCATCATCCAAGTTAGGAAAGGATTATCTAGCCCCGTGAAAGCTAACGAATATACAAAGTAAGTTATTGGAGTGTACAAGTCACCGGAATGACGAAATACACAATACAAGTTCGGAGAAGTCAGAAAGTGTCGAACACCTCAGAGTGGACTGTAAAATGAAGAGACATTTAAACCATGCTACGATTTGAATCTGAAAAAGTTTAAAACAAAAAAGTTGTAGATCTCTTCGTCAGCTTTCCAACGCATCTTGAATCAGCTTAATCCGAGGTCGTACGAAAGAGTTAAGGCCAAAATACCGAAGATGTCTCAAGTCCGACCCGCTACAGTCCGACCCGCGCTACAGTCCGACCCGCGCTACAGGCCGACCCGCTACAGCCTGACCCGCTACAGTCCGACCCGAGCTACAGTAATCCGACCCGCGCTACAGTAACTTAACTGCACAAAGAAGTAAAGTTTTGACTATGCTGCGCTTTGAATCTGAAAAATCTCAAAACATAAAAGTTATAGATCTCTTCGTCAGCTTTCCAACACATCTTGAATCAGCTTAATCGGAGGTCGTACGAAAGAGTTAAGACCAAAATACCGAAGATATCTCAAACTGACCCGCGCGTCGGCGGGTCGGACCAGTCCGACCCGCGTGTCGGCGGGTCGGATCAGTCCGACCCGCGCGACGGCGGGTCGGATCAGTCCGACCCGCGCGGTGGCGGGTCGGATCCATCCGACCCGCGCCCACGCGGGTCACATCAGTCTGTCTCGCGCCCAGAACTGTCCGTAACCTTCAAAACACGTTTTTAGGCTGTTTCGATCGGTTTCTTCTGTTCCAGAGCATCCTAACTGACTTGATATCATCCCCAAACGTGATTAGGCTGTTGTTAACTGAAGATAGAGCCAAATCACTTGTTCTCATCCAAATAACCGCATCCGGGGCCTATAAATATGAGCCAAAGGCCTCCTTTCAGCGGGGCAGAGTTATTATCAAGACGTGGAGGTGCTGCTGGATTGAGGAGTCAAGGAGCACGAATTTCAGCGAAGGCAAATCAGATCCCGACGAACTTCGGCATAAAGAAGGAGCTATTCGAAGGATCTGAACCCCGTTCCCGTCCGTTCCTTGAGATCAGGCTTGGTCTTGATCTCGAGAAGAGTTCTGATTTCGCTTGGTCGATCTCAGCGCTTCAAATCAAACACTACTTCGGTGAAGGCGAAGCTCTGCCCAATTTTTCATCAACCGGATCCAGATCTAAGGCGGTCCACGGATAAACCCCGGCACAGGCAAAGATCCCACAAAATCAGAAGAACGATAAACGATCTCTGCGTTTGTTCGGCGAGAGTTGTATTTTTTTTTGTTTTCATTGTGTAAAAGTCTTATAAAAAGACTATCTTTTTGTTTTCATTGTAACGACTGAAGTTGTAATGAATACCGCAATGAATACATCAATTTTCGACGCAAACAACTATGAAGTATTTACGTGCTATGTAGCCTTAAATCTTTAAAGCAACTTTAGTTTGAACAAAAGTTGAAAGCGTTGGCTGTCATCCACGTCACAGAAAGTTGCATAAATTACTTTAAGTTTGAACAATGTTATTACAAATTTGAGATCCTGATCTTCTTTACTCTGACGCTTTGGCCTTTGAGCAACTACTAGCAATTTGTTTATTTTATTGATATGGATGCAATTTCGAACGCAAGAAAGAAAAAAAAAGTAACTTTGATGCCTTCAGCTCCATCGTCAATTTGTCACACATCCCTTTATACGTTCGAAACATTTGTCGTTATCCACACAAAAGAAAGTTCCAAAGACAAGAAAATGTGAACAAAAACTGTTACAATAAAAACAAATACACAAGCGGAGTGTTCGGAACCATACAAAATACCGAATACTGAAGATGTGCTCTGAATATTTTATTTCACAACTACTGTTACGAATACGATCTAAAGAAAAGAAATGACTTCACTTTCATTTTCCCCAAGCCTCCTACGGTTGAAAGTTTGCTGTCATCTACATAAAGGGTCACAAAAACCTAACTTAAAGCTGAACAAAACAATCGCAACTTTGAAATCAGGATACTTCTATGCAAAATGCTTAGCTATTGAAGGCTCCTTGACATTCCCTTAAGTTTGCTTGATCACTTGAAGGACTTTTGCAATCTTCGCTTCCTCTTCGGAGGAGAAGTAGCCAACTTCTTTGTTCCAGAACTCGACCCACTTGCTTTCGATCTTCCCTTTCCACATCAACCCCATTTGTGTCTCTGATTTGTAGTAGGGTGTCATGACAGTGCTCTTGCTGATCCCGCCCATTCTCTCTACGGATTTTACAGTGTGAATTGTGACTTTAGGTTGGATTTCTGCGCCGTGGATGTAGGTGAACATTCGCTTCAGCTTTAGATTTGGCTTCCATGGTCGATTAGGCCTACAAAAAAATAGATAGAACGTCTAATACCTTCAAGAATATATAATTCATGATACCTGGAACCAAAAGATTCAATGACAAGATGTTGATGTGCAAGATTCAGTATTTTTAATAAAAAAAATTCAAGCTCAGCTGTTGCTCGAGCAGGTTTACTCATTATTTCAATCAGTTAGTCACATGTAGTTCATCAATACTTGGCGCTAAAAGATGCGATGACATACATGGCGATGAAGAGGGCATCCTTTCAACTTCCAGTCACTTTACCGAGAATTCAAACCCTTAAACCATAATATTATATAAAAGCTTATACACGCTAACACAAATACACACATATATAGCTTAATTTAGAATGGAGCGCTTCTACCTCTTCACGGTGAGAAGGAAAAAAAAATTTGAAATGGTGTAGAATGTTAAATATTTTCATGGTGGAAAACATTCGAAATTGGCTGGACAAAAGAATGACTCCAGCTTAATTGAAGATGATTAAGCTCGCTTATCCCTTGTAGGTTTTACGTGACATGGGTTACCGAGTAACCGAGTTAACAAGTATCCAACAAAATAGTGCATCTGAAGCAAGACAATTGAACAATATTTTCCATTTCTTATTCGGTACCATATATTTGCTGAAATAGGCTAGCCTTTGCCTCTTCCAGGCTCCAGACCTCGTCAACAAAGATTGAAAACCTTCAAATAGAGATCTAATTTCACACGATCTGCAAGACTCACGTCAATCATCAGGCTAATGATCTCTCGAACACTAAAAGAGACCCTAGCACGAAACCAACTAATGTCAATTAAAGGAACTCAAAAAGTCATCTACTATGCTAGCATTCAAGACCAAATAGAAGACGCTCTAGCTTGCAAGGTCATGATTCTCAAGTTCCAAGGGTATACATCGATCATCAACCTGTAAAGAACCAAAATGCACTGCTCGTGGAGTTCCAACTGCTTTCTTATATGAATTAACATGCCAGGGATCAGCCCAAAAATCAGTGGACAGTTAAGTTAGGAATACCAATGCACATAATACATATAACGTAGGATATCAAAAGTGGTGTTTCAACAGAAAACTTCGGATAAAATCAAACGCCATCTGGACTTTAAGTTGGTAAAATGACGAGGCCATGCTTTTATTTTTTCCGCTCGCTGGATGGTACATATTTCTCAGGACATATAGCGTTAATCTATCATGATATCAAAGTCTTTCTAGTTTCTACACATTTAGTTATACTACTCTTAAAAAATTGAGACATTTTCTCATGTACCGCATTTTTGGTGTCTGGTAGTACAAGAGTAGAACAAAACTCTTGTGGTACTCCTAGCATTGATAAGTGTACACAAGAGTTATACTACTCGCGTGGACTCCAAATTTTTTTGTGTCTAGTAGTACAAAAATAGTACAACTCTTGTCGTAACTCTCGTGTCGAGTGAACGATGGATACTTCACAAATTCCAACAACTATAAAGTGAAGGAAGAAGCTAGCTATTGATCTTACAACAACCCAAAATATTCCCCCCGCTCAGCTCGTGCAACCAAATTATTTAAGGAAACAAAAGCAGGGAGTGAGAGGTCTCGGATACCCATTGTTGTTCCGGCGGAACTGGACGTGGCGACCAGGAAACATGCTACGATTCGCGCTCTTCGTCATCCCCCCGCCCGAATCGCCGCCGGCGGCGAGGCCCTTGTTGGCGGGGGGCTTGGAGGGCTTCAAGGAGTACAGTGCCTCGAGAGGCAAGATATCGTCGCCGATCTTTCGAACTATTCTCTTGCATATTCCTCCACCGTTTTGGGCGGCGGCGGCGGCGGCGGGGGATCTCAGCGCCATCCTTGGGGAGGATTAAGGGGAAAGGGGCGTGAGTTTATTTAGGGGAGCAAGCTTTTAGTGGGCGGAGCCCAAGTTTCATGAAGTTCAGTCCATTTAGATTATGGGCTTGGTTCTCTAGGCCCAGTTCCAAGTCTCCAAAAAAGGGGTCCGTGCTCAGGGTTTGGGCTGAGTTATTCCAATGAACCTCAATAA
>BQKN01000787.1:17068-28512 GCA_022839385.1 Asparagus kiusianus
TTGCATACGTACCCTCAAATCACAGGTATTTGCAAGAATACCATCTATACCTCACTATTTGCAGAGCTAGCCCCTAAATCATCTATTCTGGATAAACAGATACCCTCAAAATAATTAGTCGTCAACTTTGATAATCTAATTTGTAATCGCATCGTAAAAATTATCAATAAAATAGTCAAAATTTTAGCACAAGTAGCCGATTCGTTGATTTTAGGGGTATTTTTCCTGCAAAAGCTGATGATTTGAGGGGTATTTTTATAAATTCCCCTGGTAAGGGATACATATGCAAATAGCCCTATGTGTTTTGCCCCCCCCCCCCTGTTTAGCATCCAAACGAGTACTACAATCCCCCATCACCTTCTTCATATCAACTTCAATTAATTTTGAATAATGCAACAGCCTGATTGCCCATAATGAGCAATCAATTGGTGAGCAAGCAATCAAAGGAAAAATAATAGGTGAGCAATTAATCAACATCCAAAGTTGCGGTAGGGAGTTGGCCACTTGCGATGCGTGGGAGGGGAGCTCGCTGTCGACATAAATTAACGACGCAAAATTTATCCAGGGGCTCGCCCTCTAAAAGCCTCAAGCTCATGAATAAACGACTTCGATCTGAAGAAATTAATTGGATTGGTGAGTTGGAGGAAGCCTTATCTTTTGAAACAACACAATTGGCTCTCGCCTTTGATTGACTTGGACCCTTGGGGTTCTACGAACCAAGAGGGGCATGCACGAAAGTTGTTGATCGAGATGAATTCGTTGTCAAATTTTGTGATGGAAATGGATAATATTGATGCTGCTGTCTTTTTCCTCTCTTTGGTAATTGTCCTCTTTTTAGCCGTGTTCGGACTCTAGAAAGACAGCTTCAAAGTCTCAAAACTCTTACGTGTGACGTGGGTGAACAGCGCTTTGGAGTTTCTGGATTTATCCTGTGGAATTCTTTGGTATGATGGAGAAATTTCTCGATTTTAGTTGGAAGCTAGAAGGCACCTTTTGACTCTTTTTGAGAAAAAGGAGAGAGAGAATAAAAATAAAGGAATAATAGCTCCTTCCCCAGTATATATGCGGGTGTTTTAAAACTAATAAAGTAGAGCAGAGAAAATAAACAAGTAGAAATTATTTTATTTCCTTAATTTTTCCTTGTAAAGTAAGGTAGGAATACATCTATTTATATACAAACTAAGATGATGATATATACATGGATCATATTAATTACTCATAGAGAATATCAAGGGGTAATACATGTATCAATCTCTTTGGGAAACTAAATGGACATCCACATCATTTAATTGTTTCATAATACTGGGATCAACTTTCTCTTACTTATTTTTTACGCAATCTTTTTAGCATCTCTTGGTTATTAGAGTGCGCCCCGTGCAAAATACGGACCTTTTCAATTGCTACAGTATGTTTTTAAATGTTACAGCAAAATTTTTTTAACTGCTACAGTGATATTTTAAAATGCTACAATATCCCACCTTTATTGCAACAATATAATTTAAAACGATACAGTAATTTTTTAACGATACTATGGTATCCCGTCTAAGCTACAGTAAATCACTATAGTGTTTATTGTAGCATGAATAGTTGAGTTTTACCATTATTATAGAGGGATAGATCCACGTGAGATATAATACAATTGTGTTTGGTATAATTTGAATATTCTAATGTGGTATTGGTGTGATAATAGTTAAAAGGGATTTTTAAGGAAGAATTTAGTTTTTAATGACGTTTTTATGAAATTAACACTATAGAACAAGGAGGAGGAGGATGACAAAATTAGTGACGTGTACTACCTTAAACTTAAACGCATAACCTAAAAATCACCGCTCATGCTAGCGTAACACTGTTCATGCTACACTAAAAATTTAAACCATAAACCGTTTGTTCATGCTACAATAATAATACGAAGTTCCAAACGCTGTTTATTCTACAATAAATGGATTAGAGTAATAATCAAACTTGATAGAGCAGGGTAAGAAGTACAATAAAATTAACAACACAAGCCAATCCTGATTAAATGTGCAAAACAATTCGTAGCAAGGGCCGAGGAATAAACACTGGTCATGATGGTCACGAATCACGATGCATCAGGGGATTGTGAAAGTAGGGGTGGAAATGAACCAAATAATTAACAAATAGTTCGATAATTGTTCGAATAACTATTCGGCCATATTCGATTCAGTAGTTCATTTACCACTAAACAAATATTTTCTAGTATTCGAGTTTACTAACGTATAGAATTTAGTCGGATGTATATTTGATATGTTTGTCTATTAAATATTCGTTTAAAATTTGATCAAACTTATTATTTGTATTATTGCACATATAATGTCATATTTTAAATCTTTTACCATTTCTAGTTAAGTTTTATATACTGATTTTAAGACTTAAATAATCTTAAATCTATTTTCTAATTTTGATTTAAATATATATATCATGTATTATAAAGGAATAATTTTTATTTATGAATTTTAATATTTTTTTCAAAATTAAATTGTTTAGCGGAATAAATTTACTTTGGTATTCGATAAATATTCATGGATATTCATGAATATTTATCAAATAACAAGTATTCGAGTTCAAATTCGAAAATCTAGATATATGAATATTAGAGTCCGCATTCAAATTCGATAATTTTATACAAATACAAATACGAACACTTTAGTATTCGATTCGATTCGATCGTTTACCACTCTATCTGAAAGTGATGATGTTACATTATTAGAGATTGGAAGAGAAATATACGGCAATTATTAATTCGGGAAAGATGAGTACTTATTGATCGTGGGATAAACGTTTTGGGTACCCGTGCCTTAATTGAGAATCACATGTTCACTAAAGAATGCGAACAAAGTCCAAATTATTCTAACGTTTAACATTAACTAAATATTAAAATCCACAGGCGTATCTTAGATTTCTAAAATGGATGTTCACGAGTCAAATGCGCCTAAACAAAGGAGTCAATACTTGCAAAAGTAATCAATTTCATGAGAACGAAATCTCTTCATATAATATTCTAGGGAAAATCTGTTGAAGAAAGGAACATATGTTGGGGATATTCCACGGCTGTAATAAAAATCATTCTTGAGTCCAAAAAATAAATAAATAAAAACTAAATTCTCTCTCTCTCTCTCTCTCTCTCTCTCTCTCTCTCTCTTGTATCGTATATCCACGAGCTTCGGTGTACAAGACGGCCCACACCCAACCAAAGCAGGCCCGTTCGACGCGACCCCGGTAGAATATTCTACGGACCAGAATATCCCAGCTAAACAGTCCCACCAGAAATTGCCGATACCCAACCGACCCACGCCAGCTCAGCAACATCACGTGACCAAATCCCACGTCAGCACCCCCGCGTTCCGTCGGGCCCCACGAGAGGTCGGAGCCTTATAATCCCCGAGCCTCTCGTTCGTCGTCCTCGATCAACGAAGGAAACGAAACCAAAGCGAGAGCTCCGAAACCCTAACCCTAGAAATTCCCCCAATTCGGCCGTCGCCATGATCAACCTCGGCATGGACACTCGGCCCTCGACCTCAGTAACGGCTGAGAAAGCCTTCTCCTTTCTCTCCAAGGGATGGCGAGAGGTTAAGGACTCCGCCGACGCCGACCTCCAATTGATTCGAATGAGGGCCAATTCCTTCAAGAACCTCGCGGATCGAGAGCTCGAGAACTTCCTCAAGTCGTCGAGTTCCGAATCCATCGCCGAGTTCGAGTTCATGAAGCGGATTCAGCCCAAGCTCTCCGAGTTCCGAAGGGTCTACTCGTCGCCGGAGTTTGGGAGGAGGATTGGGATCGATTTGGCTGGGTTTAGGAACGCGATTGTGGCTGAGGTTGATGAATCGAGGGGGAATTTGGTGGATTTTGAGAAGGGGAAAGTGAGGAGGAGAGTGAGGAGGATTCGGAGGAAAGGGGAGGATGGGGGGCTGAAAGAGTGGGAGCCCATTCGGAGGATGAAGATGAGGTTGAAGGAGTTTGAGAAAAAGAGCCAGTTTGATGAGATTTTTGGGAATTTTAAGAGTAACGAGCTTGTGGAGAAAGTGAAACTGAGCCTGGTAATGCTCTATCCTTATATGCTTATGGTGATCATTAGTTGTCATTTAACCTTTTAGCTTGAATAATATGGAAAGTCTTAATTTTTTGCTCAAAAGTTGCGTATTTCCTTAATTTTAAATTCTGGTAGTAGATATAAAGCCTGGTGCTTGAAGGTTCTTGAGTGTTGTTCTCGCATACATGACATTATCGTGGCTTTAGGGTATGTTATTTTTGCTATTCTATATTGTTGATGTTTTATGTTTTGTATAAGATGCGTCATAGAGGAAAGGATCTGACAGTCGCCATGACAGTTAGTACTCTTGGGATCTTTCCCACCTTTAATTGACTCCCCAAAGTATGACAATAGTTCTGCTTTTACGTAGAAGGGTGCGAAGAGAAAGTCCCAAGACAGTTGTGATGGAGACTGCTCAAAACTATCAGAAGAACCTCATGTAACTTTCGTAAGATGAAGTTATTGTAATCACAAAGATGGTTAAGAACAGAACTCGACAAAAAGGTGTTTCATAACTTGACAATGAATGTATCCGGGACGAGTTCTCTTTAGCACTGTCACTATGATAGTATGATGTTTAATGAAATTCAGTAGAGAAATTGCCTGCTGGGTTGTACACTAAGCTAGTTATTTTATATCCATGTCCAATTTTGGGTTATGAAAATCCAATATGAATATGCCTGCTAAGATCTGGTGGCAAGGTGAGGGTAGATTCTAAAGGCAAGAAGATACTTCTGCATAATAGAGATCTTTGCTAGAGAGATCCATGTTTTTTCTTCTGCTTCTCTTGAAGGTTCTTTCTATTAGTTTGATAGTTTTGGTTGGCCGTGGACACACGCACGCACGCACGCACACACGCACGCATATTAGTTTGATGGTTTTGGTTGGCCATGGACATATATATATAAATGCCTAGAATTTAGTTTGAAACTAATTAGCTGGATAAGTAGAATGTTTAGTTTGGAATAGATAGAAGTTTGATAACCACTGGGGAAGAAAGAAGATGTTTAATTTGGTGTGATGGACCTCAAGGAATTTCTTTGCTGCCAGTTTTGAATTTTAATCAGGTGACATGTTATGCATGGCTATGCCGGACATCTCTCTTCGGTTCATGAGTAGTCTCACTCCGTGTGCGTGCACGTGTGTGCGTGCGTGATCACTTGTCAAACTATAGCCGTTGACTGAGTTAAAGCATCAATTATGATCATTATTATAGCTTGTTGGAGTTGCTGATGAAGTCATTATTGCTAGCACCCAGATTAAGATGATGCTTGAGCATCACAAATTTTTTTTCTTTCACTTAATGTGTTTCTCCTGTCTTTGTATATTGGATTGATCTGTTCACTTATTTATGATTACATGTCTTCTGCAGAAATCTATTTACAGTGAGCCTCAGGAATTGAAGGTAGACCATATTTTCTTATCTTTTTGTAACCAAATTGCATACCTTCTGCCAGTAAGTAATCTTCTTTATGTGCTTCGTTCTTCCATGTTGTTCTTTCATGCAGGAAGTGCCACCGTTGGATCTTCCTGAACTCTTGGCATATCTCCTTAGACAATCTGGCCCATTGTTTGATCAGCTTGGTGTAAGCCGGGGTACGAAAATATGTGTTTCCTTCGTATATTAATCCACTTGTATTTTGTAACCTGATGTTGTTGTCTGACGACATCAAAATACTATTATTTCTTAAAGGTCTTACCGTAACGGTAGTCAAATTTCTATTAATTCCATGTATTAAGTTAAAATTTTCTGATAGTTTATTTCACTGTGAAGAGTTAATACCTGTTTTGTTCTTTAGTTTCCATTGGAGATTTTGACAAATATATAATTGCATATTCAATGAATGTAATGGTAATAGCTTGTTGTTTAGTATGCATTGCACTGTAGCACGATTGGTGCAGCCTTTTGTTTCCTCCAAACCTAATGACTGTTTTGAGCCAAACTCTTTCCTACTTATTACGAGCATTGATATCATTTTAAAGCAATTTTTTGTGGTGACAATTTAGTGGAAGCACTGGTGTCCTATCTGTCATGGAGTCATGTGCTTCATAGTCGATCCTAATTGGTGGGAAAAGTCATGGATGTTAAATTATGTAGTTGCTGGTCCTTTAGTTAGACTGAGAGATTATCTTCTATTCTGCTATGACTGAAATTGTATTTCATTGACTTCCAGCACTCTGCTTTAGATTTAATATTGATCTTTGTACCCGACAAGTGCAGGCAAACCTTATTACTTAAATCAGTTATGTGATTTTGCTATTGGGTGTGTGATATTGATATAAATGCCTCCAATTCACTCTTGAGGTTTTCTTTATTATCTGACTGGCCAGCATCATTCTTTTTTTGCAGTTATTGGCCTGTGCCTTAATGCATGTTTATAACACCATATACAGCAACTTATGTCAAGAACACTTTTTGGCTGTAGATGTATGTGACAAAGTAGTAGAGGCCTTGTGTAGCAGACGCAAAGATCCACTCATATGTCAGTCTCCCTCCCTTCTTGATCATGAAAACATCAAAGATGAACTTGATTTCCGGATAGCTAGCGTGCTTCAGAGCACAGGGCATCGCGATGATGATAGCTTCTGGACTACTTCACCAAAACATGATCTAGCAGATACAAAGCGTCATATTGCAATTGTAACAACTGCCAGTCTACCATGGATGACTGGAACTGCTGTCAACCCACTTTTTCGTGCTGCTTATTTGGCTAAGACAGCAAAGCAAAGTGTAACATTGGTCGTCCCTTGGTTGTGCAAGGCCGATCAGGAACTTGTTTATCCTAACAGTATGACATTTAGCTCTCCAGAAGAGCAAGAAGCTTATATTAGAAGCTGGGTGGAGGAAAGGGTTGGATTTAAGGCTGATTTTAAGATCTCGTTTTATCCCGGGAAGGTGATTATATGGTGCACTATTTTATTATATAATGATGATTTATGGCGATTATGTTAAACACTGAATCATTTTTGTTGCCTTGGTTGCTTTTAGTTCGCAAAAGAAAGGCGCAGTATATTACCTGCTGGTGATACTTCACAATTTATTTCCTCAAAGGAGGCTGATATTGCTATATTGGAAGAGCCTGAGCACCTGAACTGGTACCATCACGGGAAGCGTTGGACTGATAAATTCAACCATGTTGTTGGTGTTGTTCACACAAATTACTTGGAGTACATCAAGAGGGAGAAGAATGGGGCCATCCAAGCTTTCTTCGTTAAACATATAAATAACTGGGTCACCAGAGCATATTGCAACAAGGTATCCTATCAAGCTCCTACATGACAGTATTTATTTAATCAGGCAATTAGATTAGCGACAATTTAAGGGAACCCAATATCTGAATCTGATCACCATGTTGACTGGTTAACTTTGTTCCATTTAGATGAAACATTTGTCATTCTTTATTTTGGTCTTCTTTCTTAGAGCGTGTTTGGCAAGTGGTCAAAGTGGGTTATAAGGCTATAAGCTCATAAGCGTGACTATAAGTCACTTTGAAATGTTTGGCAAGTGAGTTATTTTAGCTTATTAATATACTAAAAAATAAGCAGGGTTACTTCAGTGTATTCTTGGGTGAATTATAAGCCACAAGGTTTGACTGTGTAAAATACATATATACCCCTCAATGTTCAACAAAAGTTCAAGTCCCAATCTTTCTCCAACCCATTAAATTTAAATTTAGAGCCATGTCTTTTTTGGACAATTTGACAACAGTGATGGATTATGATCCACACATTTGCCAAACACTCAACTATTGAAAATATATCGTAATCCGCTAAATTTACTGAACACTCTACTACTATAGATTGTAATCCGCTTGGATTATAATCTATTTGTCGATTGTAATCTAAGTGGATTATAATCCGAAGTTCCCAAATATGCTCTTGGTCATGTGTCATTTCCATCAATTTCACTTCTTTAACTAGTTAGCGGAATATCGTGCAGGTTTTGCGTCTTTCTGCAGCAACACAGGACCTACCCAGATCGGTCATTTGCAATGTTCATGGTGTAAATCCTAAATTCCTCAAGGTTGGGGAGAAAATAGCAGCAGAAAAAGAGAGTGGTCAGCAAGCGTTCTCCAAAGGTGCATACTTTTTAGGGAAGATGGTGTGGGCAAAAGGGTACAGGGAATTGATAGACTTAATGGCAAAGAACAGAAATGAGCTAGAAGGTTTCAAGCTCGATGTGTATGGAAATGGAGAAGACTCGTTAGAAGTACAATCAACTGCAAAGAAATTAGACCTGAATCTCAACTTCCTCAAAGGAAGAGATCATGCAGATGATTCACTTCATGGGTACCGCAATATACCTAATGTTTTTTAATATCCTTTTCTCTAATAACTTTCTGTGTGACAATGGTTATGTCCTCTTTCTGATTTTGCAGATACAAAGTATTTGTTAATCCTAGTATCAGCGATGTCTTGTGTACTGCAACAGCTGAAGCTCTTGCGATGGGGAAGTTTGTTGTGTGTGCGGATCACCCATCAAATGAGTTCTTTAGGTCATTCCCTAACTGTTTGACATACAAAACCCCAGAGGATTTTGTTGCAAGAGTAAAAGAGGCATTATCAAGTGAACCTCAACCCCTCACCCCCGAGCAAAGATACAACCTCTCATGGGAAGCTGCGACCGAGAGATTTGTAGAGTACTCTGAACTTGACAAAGCTCTCCAAAACATCAAAAATGTATCCTCACACAGCAGTGATGGGATTAGGAAGTCGGTTTCTATGCCTAGTTTGACTCAAGTGGTAGATGGAGGATTAGCTTTTGCTCACAATTTTCTAACAGGAAATGAGATCCTTAGGTTGTCTACCGGGGCAATACCCAGCACGATGCATTATGATAAGCAACACTGTCAGGATCTGCGTCTCTTGCCGCCTCACGTACAAAACCCAATATATGGTTGGTGAGAAAATTCCATTTGTATTGGTGCACTATATTCCATGAAGTTGACAGAGCTATAACATCGTGCAACCGTTCTTCGGTAATCCTCTTCCATTTTCATCTGCTGAAAAAGCCGTCAAATCTGGCTGTGGATTTGGTCAGAGACGTCAAAAACAGCAATTGTCCCTTTGTTCATATGTTAAAGTTATCGTGTAATACATCTCGGAATCATTCAAGGCTTCGCCATTATTTGAATCATCAGCAGCCTGTGGATCAATTCTTTGGAGGTAACTTTGCAAGTAACTCCAGCTTACAAATAAGTACAGATGAAGATAAATGAACTATGTTGAATCATGACGAAGCACAAGAGTGAAGTGAAAGACTGTGGTCAGCTGGTTACCAATAATTCTTTTTGCTCTAATGGTACAATGAAATAACGTGGAGTTAACAGCAACTTCGGCAGAGTTACTGCTTTTGATGTTGCTATACTGATAAAAGATGATCTCAGAATCTCAATTTTTTGGTTGAAGTGTATATATAGGATTTATAAGCTGCTCCCATGTAGACCATCATATGATATTTGATATGCTGTGACAGATACTTTCGTGTAATATCCTAATTTTGTATGTATGCTTCCCATTCTTTCGCCTAATCCTGTTGATATTTTTCCTCTAGTGTCCAGTTCTCCACATAATGTGTTCAGTTTCTACTTACCCTGTTAGACCATCTCCAACCCCACGTCAATTTGAGGCAAAACGTCATTTTGCCGCTCCGATTCGTCTCCAACCCAGCGGCATTTGTCGTGCTATTTTAGCGGTGATGAACAGCGCGACGCCATATTTGGTGTCGCACTCTTCATCACCGCATTACTGTTCATTTATTATTTTTTTTATTTTTTTTGTTTAACCTCATACTTTTATGTATTTACAATTTGATCCCAATTGTTTTATTAAATGTATAAAACAATCCCAATAATATTTAAATTTTATAATTTTACCCCAATTGTATAATTTGGACAAAATAAATTATTTTTTAAAATTAAAAATAATGCTAAAATTTAAAAGACATTATTATTAATTATAATATTAAAATCTAGATATTAAGTAAAGTCCCATGAAATATAAAGAGCGATCCTAATACATAATTCAAATATAATTTACATATCTGAAATACATAACATATAAAAACTAACACGCATAATATAAAACTTCATTAAAATAAAACATAAAATACAAACTAAACATAAAACATTTCCTGAGATGGACAAGCAACTCTCAATAATCTGGTAGATCGGGGCCAGAGTGTCCAATATCATTGAAATAATTACCAAAATTAGAAGCAGACCCTTGTTCTTGTTGATTTCTTTTTTGTATTATTTTAATCCGTTGAGCTCGAACGTACTCACGCATGTTTGGATCAGCAATGGAATTCAAATCTTTCATTATAATTTTCCATTCATCTCTATCTTTTTTTATGGCTATCTTTTCTCGTTTGATATCAAACGCTACTTGCCTGTCCAAGCTCGCCTTGTCTAACCTGTCTATAAGTCGGTTGCTAGAGGTCTCGATGGAGTCCACTACACTTGACTCATGATCATCATTTTTTCTTTTCAATTTAGCTTTTTTTACCCTAATAGGTCGTTCAGATGGAGTAAATGATGACAGTCCAGGAGATGTTGATATAGGAGATTCCGGAGTGGGATTATCTGATTGTGACGAGTCGAAGTTCACACTTTGGGATTGTCTTCGACCAACTTGTCTTGCTGTGGGGACATCATCTTTGAATTTTTCAAAATTTTTAACCATATTCCAGACATGATCAAATTTGAAACATTTTTTGTACTTTGGTTCTTGCATAAATAACATTTTTGCTCGAACTAACTGCAAATTATAGTGAACATCAAGTTATGTATTTCAACAATAATAATAAAATTCAGACGATAATTAATAGAATACTTACAATATCTTCATCTGAAGCACCACTTGGATTCAAATTCTCTACTTGTCTCAAGCACGCATTCAATTTCCTTACTTCATTACTTATGATTTCCATTCGAGAACGAATTGATCGGCTCGTACGCATCTCAAAATGCTGATCTCGAAGTTCATTGTATTTATCCTCCACACGAGAACAAAATGCATCTCGAGACTGGTTTCTACCGATAATAGGGTCTTGAGAAATATCCAAGAATACTTGACAAAGGAGCACATCTTCAGTAACCGTGTATCTAGTTGATCGAACAGACATTTTTTTGTAAAAAGCGATTGGTTTGAAGATCAGAAATATTTTGAAGAAATACTTCGAATTGGGTGGTTTGAGGTAGAATTCGTGAATGTTATTTATAGCCAATCCAAATTTGTTTTTTTTTTGTTTGAATTTGAATTTGAATTTGAATTTGTTGGTGGTCAACATTTGAAATTGAATCATTTTGTACAAACTGATCAGCTTTACATATTATCCAACGGTGTCGGTGGGAATCAATTTTTGAAATCAGGTCAGCTTTACACATTGTCCAAC
>BQKN01000787.1:44470-67648 GCA_022839385.1 Asparagus kiusianus
CCCCAAAACATTGTTCAAGTTAGTTATTTTGTATAAATTTATCCCTTGTTACAGTGAAAGTCACCGCAGTAAGCTCTCTGCATTCACTGCTTCACATCAATCACTACATGTGAAGAACCCTCCAATTTAACTTTGATTTTGGGTTCGGGCTCAGATTCGGGTTCGGGTTCAGATTCGAGTTCGGGTTTTTTGAATCGGGCAATCCGGGCGAGCTCATCAACCGAACCCGCTATCTGATGAATACATTTTACTACTTGTGCTAAGAGAGAGGCAGTGATCGCCGACCGGATGACGTCAGAGTGGACGGCCCCGCCCTCCGGCACGGCGGTCTTCAGCTTTCCGGCGGCCGCCAACGCATTAGCCAAGTGCAGGGTGGCGGCTGAGGGTGATGTCATGTCCCGCATTGAGCATGCGAGGTCCGTTAAGGCCTTAGCGGATTCGGAGCTCATTTCGGAGCAAATGGGTCGGATATTTTTGTGGAACTCTGAGTTTGGAGCTCTATCAACAGTTATTAGGTAGTTAGTGAGAACTTCAATGGAATACGCACATTGACGACTTAGACCTCCAATTTTCAAATATTGTCTCCATGGGTACCGAAAGCTGAAATTTCCATGACCAGGCTCCCATCTTGCAAAATTTGCCTGTAAAATACACAAACTCATAACATTAATTAATTATTTAAAGTTTATTTGCACATGCACGAAATTTCGGTATGTATGTGCAATATCTTTGAGATTATATATATTCGCTAAAAATTAAGGAAAAAGTTTACAGGTGCATGTTGCATGCGTTTGTTTGTTTGGATTTACTTACCAAAGATTCCTCTGAGGTTTTTGAGTTGAGCACACTCTTGTAAACTCGGAGAAAAGATTTGCCCTCCAAATTTTCACATTCCTTCTCCTCAAAGTACTCAGATCCCAATCCTGTAAATAAAACAACATGTTTGCTGTTAAATATTTCCCCATGTCAAAAGTAACTATTTTCACCCTCTCTAGCTAACTAGAAGCACAATTTTAATGTTCGAAAATCAATAAATATATATACTTTCTCTCTAGTTATCATGAAAATACACTACATAGATCTGGCCAGCTACGAAGGCCGGCCATTTTAATGATTTGCATTCTTAATTTATGGTCAATAAAATCCGAGTCCAATTACATAATGGCCTGAGGAATCTTTTAGAATCTACTTAATTTAGTGCATCAATTAAACTAGCTAACTTTGCTATACTAAAAATATCTCGAATCGTATGTAATAAGAAAAATGGATACAAGTTGTTAAATATTATTTTTAATTATGAGTTGACGGCTCATTTTGCTAAATGATCGAGATGATAATAACTCTGCATACAAGATATTGATGGTAATGTTCTAATAAGTTAGCTACTATATATACCTTCTAAGAATTGAGCAAGCTTCTCTATATTTCCGGAAATAAGCATGTGAAGATCCTCTCCGGCCCACACCGGAAACACCAACACGGTCGTAACCAAACAAATCCCAACTCCGATCGCCACCGTCGACAGCCTCTGCTGAGCCAAAGTCACAAGCTCCTCCACCCGATAACTCGACACCGCGACCAAACTGAAGGTGAGGATGAAGATGGTGACGCCGTAGTCATACCTTGCTTTTATCTCAGGAATGAACCTCGAGAAGGTGGCGGCGGCGGCGAGGAGGAAGACGAAGAGGCTGAGGAGGACGGGCTCGTATTTCTCTCCGGCGAGGGCGGCCAGGTGGTGGGCGGCGAGGCCGAGGGAGCCGGCGAGGAATGTGGCGAAGGCTCGGTTGAGGCCCTTTCCTAGGGTTCCGCCTGCAGGTCACATGAATAGCTAGGTTCTCAGTGCATGATAATATAAGAGATGGAGGTAATTAATTGATGAGGTGCTTGTCCTGACGTGACAAACTAAATGAATCTCATAGTTGGTCTTATTTCTTATTAACTAATTATTTTGCAAACTGATCGATGCCTAAGATGAAATTAATTATTTAGAGCGGATTGCTCTGATATAAAAATTTAGAGTGATTTTTCTTCTCTAGAAAAACTTCGTAAATTTGTGATAAGAGTTTATTATGAGGGTACGCTAAATGTGACCCGATGCCTCGTTTAGTAAAATGAGCAAATAAGACCTGAGAACGGTGAACGCTCATCACAAATTTATTGAAATTTGTGATTAATATTAATGAAATGATTCATACCACTTATTCATCTCTTGACAGTCATTTAGTAAAATGAGCGAATAAGACATGAGAGAACAGAATGACTAATATTAAAATGAGTACTTATTCATTTTTTGACGGTCATTTAGTCGGATGAGTTGTTAACTCGTATTCATTTTTCCATATAAAATGAGGTGCTTGATAGTGAGGTGACATATTCCTCTCCACTCATTTAAATGGGGCCCACATTTACATGGACTAGGAAATTGTTGGGAATGAGAATGAGTGGATGAGAATGTGACACATCGCTACCAAGCACAAAATTTAAGCTTAGTACCAGGCATACACATTTTTCTACCAATCATACACATTTTTCTCATATATATGTGTGTGTGTGTCGATTAGGAGTACGTACCAACGGTGTACTCCATGACGACAACCACCGTGAGGACAGCCCACATCGCGGATGCACCAAAGCTGTTGAACAAGGGATTGACATAGTAAAAAATAGAAACTAGGGTTAGAGCCAACCCTACTTTAAGAGAGTGATAAATTCTTCTAGGATCATCTTTGCCAATCTTCTTCAACCTCTCAAACATATTGATCACCTTAACTTTAGGCTTCTCCATTGAGGAAACAATCAATGACCATAATGATGGCTTATCACTAGTACTAATGCTACTCTCTTTTGCAATCTCCATATATAGTTTGATCTTAATTAATCAAGTACACTATATATAGAGTTTGGGAGCTAGGGGAATGGAGAATGAAGGGAGCTTATATAAGTGAGGATAAGAGAGGATAGAGGGAAATGGAGAATGAAGGGAGCTTATATAGGTGAGCACTAGAGAGTAGAGATTGTTTTTATTTTATTTTTATTTTTTGAGAATAATATAATGAAAAAAGAAATGACCCTTTTTGGCTTTGGTTTCATATGGGTGGCTCCAACCACGCAGTCATTTATTTGGACTTTGCACTTTCATTTTTTGTGGAATGGTAGTCACAGCTTCTCTAGTTCCAAATGCCTAATCAATTGGGGAACTGTATGCAAATCAAAAGTGGAAGGAGGGCTTGGGGTGATTGATATCCCATCATTCAATTCTGCCCTCCTGTCCAAATGGATCTGGAAAATCTTTGATAGATCGTCCTTACTTAGTGAAGTGTTTTTTTCCATATACTCCAAAAATGGATCTAACCCTTTTGCTAATCATCAGAAGTCATCTCTTTCAAGATTCTTTCAGGATCTACTCTCTACTCAGTCCACTTTCTTCAGCATAGCCAGATGGAATATCGGTAATGGCATCTCGAGTAGTTTTTGGCATGATAAATGGACATCAGCAAACACTTTAAGCAGTCTCTTCCCCTATGCACACAAACTCGCCTTCTCGAGTAACTGTAGCATTGAATCGCAAGGAAGATGGACTAACGGATCTTGGTTATGGCATCCTGTTATTAGAAGGGGAACCTCCCCTAGAGAGAGATCAGAAGTTACTCATCTATATGATTTCATAGAGCATCTCTCACCAGGAGTCTCATCAGAGCATGATTCCTTATGGTGGCCTCTTAACTCATCGGGTTCTTTCTCTGTGAAATCTTTTTACTCTTACATTTCCTCAGGGGGGATAAAATCCCAGTTTTATAACTTGATCTGGTAGTCCAAAGTTCCTCTCAAGGTTAAAGTTCTCCTCTGGATCATTTCGAAAAGGAAATTGAATACCAAAGATAACCTGATAAAAAAAGGGTGGAATGGTGATCCAATATGCCCCTTATGCCATCAGGAGCCAGAGAATCATGACCATTTGTTTATACATTGTTCTTTTGCCCGTGCAGTCTGGACAAAACTTCTCCCCTTATTCCCAGCTAACGGCTGGCCCACCAATATTAATAAGTTGCTGCTGTATTATCAAGCTCCAAATATCTGTTCAGATACAAAAGTTTTATGGAAGATATTGTTGCCATGCTTCTGTTGGTGGTTATGGTTTACTAGAAACTCTCTAATTTTCAGGGACTCTCTTCCTAATGTGACATCAGCTGCTTCTAACATTGCGAGGTATTCAATCTTATGGACAGGTGAAGGTGATGATAGGACGGCGAGAAGACTGCGAAGGGCAGCTATCAACCTCGGCCTTCAGGACCTAGCAAACAAGCACTCCTCGGGTGAGGCAGGGGACAGTCATGCAAGCAGTTAGCAGCCCAGACCGGTAGGGCACCAGGATGTTGCTGTACTTTTGTTTGTGGGTAGTGGTTAGCTGCACCTACAAATTTTCAGCTTTTGATCAGTTCTGTACCTGTTTTTATACTTCTCTCGACGAGATGTATTTTGGTTGTTTTTCTTTCATTTTTACTCTGATGTAGGTAATGGTGGGTGTTGTGTGGTAGGTGACGACATTGGTCCGCTCCCTACCCACCTCTCCCACTGTTTTTCCTCCATTCAGAGTAGAAGTATGTATGTATATTCTCCCAGACCTTCTTTTATATAATATATGAACAGGGTACCTCACCCTGTTTCTTAGCCTCAAAAAAAAAAAAATATCAAATACAGAGAAAGGCTTTGAACTGTAAGCAAGCTCCTTTTGAAGTTCAACTTCTTGTCTGCTTCCTACTTCCTAAGGTGGTTGATTATTTTATTTTATTTTGTTGACACGTGATTCCTAATTGAATAAATAATTTAATGAGACCTTATTGTAGCACGTGCCCTCCGGATGAGGGTGCCCGTTATAAGTATTGAGATCCAAACTTGACTAATTAAAAACGATTGAACGCATTACTGATATGTTAACAGATCATAATGGTTAAACTAGTAGACATAATTGTTTATATGTTGATCCTAGGATAAATCCTATTAGAAAATTTCATTTAGGAGTAGAATGGTTCGAACCACTGAGATATATAGTAGTCAAAATCTCCAATCCGACTTATCCATTACATGGTCGCGACTCAGAATATCTTATTTATGATGCTACTACTCTGATAAAATTTATACTCTCTTTGGTGGTCGGGTGCCCGGTTAATGCAATTAATAGCTCACTAATACTTAGATAAAAAGTTCAAAATATTAAGCAAAATTAATTGGGAGATAACCGCATTAATTGTTTAATTATATTAAAACAATATTTAGTTTTTATATAACTACATGCATGAATGTATTAGGGAAGGCATGCTAACAAAAATGTTGGCATTCTTAATTATAAAAAAAACAAAGAATGAAATTGTTGACTACAGATTGATTAGGGTGGGCAGAGGATGTTTAGTATAGAGTCTAGCAGTACAAAAGTGCGAATTGGATTGATGCTCTAAATGCAATAACGAAAAGATTACAGCTATGAACTGGTTTAATGAAAATGATATGACAAAATATCATGGTTGGCATAAGTTTTAAAGTAACAAATTTCATGTATTTTTTAATTAAAAACTTCAAAAAGACCAGTAGATCGAAACTAAGGTACGCAATCTGTAACCGTGTTGAAGTTGATAAAGGATTTAGTTGCTAATTATATCAAATAACACTTGCTTTCTTGAGTAATTAATTTAATCAACCGATTGTCAGTCAA
This sequence comes from Asparagus kiusianus, assembly GCA_022839385.1. Taxonomy (NCBI): domain Eukaryota; kingdom Viridiplantae; phylum Streptophyta; class Magnoliopsida; order Asparagales; family Asparagaceae; genus Asparagus; species Asparagus kiusianus. Next base: position 50,178 of record BQKN01000787.1, read on the forward strand.
AATATAATGCTCTACAAATTAATTAATATCTCAATTTGTCTTTGTCTCATAAAGATCGATATTATAACGATATATTGCATTCTGTCCGAGTCCAACAAATTATTGACTGTCAATAGTACTCCCACCAAGAATTTTGTTGATAAATTTGAAAGCAACAAGAAGATAAAATATTTTAATTTGTTTTGTTGGGAGGAAGTTGATACGAAGATATAATGACCTAAGAAGGCGGAAAAAGGATGAAAGTAAGACTTAGGAAAGACTAACTAAATGCATGCGTATGTTACTTTGCTCATAAATTAAGTACAATTTACCTTTAATTCTTTATAAAACTATAGCCCAATGACAATTGAGTACGGAACGGTAATATATAAGATCCATTATCAAAGTTTGCTTAATGGTATGGGCACTAACAAAAGCCGCTGATATTTAAAAAAGCCACATTACTAGGGGTTTCCATTATGTAGAATTTTTTGGCTTGGGTGTAATAATATCTGCATGTGCTAATAAATTAAGTATGTTTTTGTAGAGTTACTTTCCTCTGTTTTTTTTGTTTTTTGTTTTTTTGACTAATTTTAATATCTATCCATTGGATGGTTAGGACTCTTTGAGGTTAATAATAAAAGATCGGTTGGTAGCTCAAAATCAAATTCGTTAAAAAGTTAGTTGTGTGATTGAAGATGATAAATGTTTGACATGAGAAGCCCAGAGCATTTTGCCTAATCGCTATCAAACAATTCCGGAAAAAACTTTATCAACAGTCGTCATTAACGACACAAGTTGTACATCATTTCTTTATGAAAGGGATCATGAAATTAATTTTTATGGAAAATCTCTGGTAATTAAGGAGTACTAACAAAAGTTTCGAATCGCTTCTCTGTCAACGATTAATCTAAGAAATTGATCGATCGATGGGGAAATGGAGGACAGGATGAGGACCGTACGTGCATTGCACCTGATAAGTTTAGACAAAAATAAAGCATATTAGAAAGTGATTCATTGAGTTTAGATTTGTCTATGGCATCATATATTCACATGAGAATATATTCACATATTCCTGTATATCATCCAATCAACTAAAATGCATGCTAAAAATATCTCTCAAATCATCTCTTAATCCAAATCAGTTGTAGAAAATCACATATATAGAATCATGCGACAAGGAACAAAATGTTGCCAGTACTTGAAAGGCGGAGAGCTAGCAAGTGACACACTCTTGTGGATAAGGCTCGTACTTTTTGCACATTAATCTAATCTCATTGTTTGTGCAAATATTCTTTCAACTTTACTCTCATCCATGAGTTAACGTCCCTTGCTTTATGTAACCTAGCTGTTTGCATCGGAACAATATCCTATCTTAGATGTTATGTGGGCAATGTGACAGCTAGACTAACCCTAGCTAGAGAGGAAATAAAGCCTAGTCATATGTTGGTTTGGTTGCATGTTGGGTTCCAATTTCAGTGGAACCATGAACTGGCTCATGCGGTAACAAGATCAAGTTGATGTTAAAGTTTTGGCATGAATAGGATGGTGGATAATGTGTTGGATTGATGCTAAATTACTACTTTTAGTTGGGTTTAATACTTAATAGCTAGCTTGTGTTTTCAAGATAAAATTGATTTTTCACAACAAAACATCATTGCTCAACGACTTTTAAACGGATAAAGGTCTCTGGCATTGCGATCAAAGCTCTGAAGTTATAGTAAAGATTGAGAATTATTTTTTTAACTCACACAATAGGATCATTTTTTGAATCAGCTTTAAATTGATGGCCAGTGGAATTTAAACCTGGATTAATCCGGTATCATCTTAAAGACTCTACCATTGCACCAATACTATGAAGATGTAAGACGTTTTTTTATATTCTAATACTATCATTTATGTCATGAATTATATGTTGGATATAAAAAAAATATTAAGCTTATAGTATGCAAATTAACAAATAAATCCGAATGTAAATAAGAATCAGAATGTGAATAAGAATTAGAAATCCTAGCCTAATTGGGAGCAGTCGTGTAAACACTGTCCTAGAAGATTAATGACCCGTCTATCGCCCTAACGCAAATGATATTCTCTCCCCTAACGGTAAAAACCCCCGGAATCGGTAGGCCTCTGTACTCGGGCGAGAGTACAGAGTTTCTGCTCAGATGAAGAAGGTTGCCCGAAAATAAAACCAAAATATGAACGAAAATCGCTTTTGAAAGCAGAGGAGAGAAGAGAAAGAAGAGATTTGTTGTTGTTTTTCGAGAATGAGAAGGGCTGCTTATATAGGTGTTTTAGAGAGTCTTTACAAAATCCAGCAATCAATTCGGTAACATTCGTCATAATGTCGACCGTTACGTAATAAACCCGTAGCCGTTACACAAACAATACAAAGAAACGTGCGGTGCGGCGGGACGTGCGTGTGTTATGTAAATACCAAACAATACAAAGCCCAAAACACTATTCAAAGCTCAATAAGAGGAGATGCAATTTAAACCCCTTACTATTCATAACATTATTCCATGCAAAGACTATTCATGAAGGCAAAATTGTCTTTTCTCCAACAAAATATCCAACACTATATTTATTCCTATTTTACAATAATGATAAATCATAATTATCTGTTAATGGTAAAAAAAACTCAATTAAGTCAAGGGGCTTAAAACGAAAAAACAAGTGCATCCATGAAAATCTGATGGTAGGAAATTGCGCGAGCGGGACTCCCCACTCCACGTGGGAAACATGAAGCTCAATGCTGTGTAATGTGTTGATGTTCACGAGCTGCGCAGGCGCTGCATAGCCTGCATGCATCTACTTTGCACGCGATAGTCGGTAGCTACATTAATTAATTATTTGTATATTAAAAAAACAATTTATACCAATAGAACCTTCTGTGAATATCACTATAATATATCGATTATATGTACATCGCGTTCATTTATTTGCTCGGCTGCATGTTTAATTATTTTTTTTTATGATATCAGACAAAATACGCGGAACTCTAATTTGTTGCGTATTAGCTTGCATGTTACTGGCTACGTACCGCGTTTGGACCGGGAACAATTTTTGACCCGACTCATATTCTCGAACTCGTGTTAACTGATCCCTATGGATCGCATCCAGTTCAAAACAAATCAGATGTCGTTTATTAATCATAATTATTTATTTATTTAATGGACGGTGAAGGTTTATCCTGAGGTACGTAAAAATAAGAAGAAGTTCAGTCTATAGGAATATAATACTATGATAGTAGTTATATATTTAGAATGATTCACATTCATCTAAATTATTATCGGGTGAACTTTAATATGCACAAGTTATTGGGCTGCCTTCCAAAAGTCATAAATGACTTTCCATTTTGATGAAAAATTAATGAAGATTATCGACCTGCAGATTTTTTGGGGAATATAGATCGGGATTGTAGTTGGACATTAATTTGCCTCCCGATTGAGTTCAGATCATTCTGTACGGTGTGGGGTGGTCTGATAAGATTATGCTTATCAGTTGTCACTAATATTATATTATATTAATATATATCAATTTTTCGGTAAATGAAAATTTCCATTAACCAATGAACGTTTCATGTATACATATTAAGGCTAGGGCATACCCAGGCGCTACAAATAACTCCTCCAACAAAAGGGGAAAAAAAAAAACTAGAAAAAGACACTCCTCAACCTGATTACGAGCTCATGATCCAATATAAAATCTGAGGACGACGTCTTATTTCATGTGAATTGGACCAAAGAAGCTTAATCATTGAAATTTTAATCCAGCCCTCAACTAATATATTATGTATCCATTTTTAGCCCATCAACGTTGCTTTGTGTGGGCCTTAGCCCATTAGAATTAATACTTTTGTCATTAGGCAGACGAATATATGGGCCTATCGTCATATAGCCTACAAGCATTGTAAGTATTGCTCTGGGCTATCCTTTTGCTTTATCCGAAGAACCCCTCAGCTGGGCCTTAACGAATGCGGTCATAGAAATATACAACGCGCTAGTTTCAATCAGCGTGAAATCCTGTACAGGTTCTCGGCGCCTTTGTAAAGGTGAACTAAACAAAGGAAAACTTTCCTTCGAAATGAAATTACATACTATCTACTTTGATCCGTACGAAGATAAATTGCTATGTTATTTGCTAAATGATGTTTTTTTTAGATAGAATTTATTTAATAATAGGTAACGTGAGCTGTTAAGCCCATTCTGAACAATTGAATGCGTGGACGCTTCGTTTTGTTTGCCGCTATGTGCCCTTACTTGGTGTCCATGGGCCACAGCCCATACTCTGTATCATAACAAATTCAAGATTTTTCATTAGAATTCTGTAGAGCCCGTTAACGTCGCGTGGTGCTAGGGGTGGCCTTTGTTGTATAACGGGCTGGGTTGAATTCTGTGTAACTTTTCTATATAATAATAAAGTTGTTTTCTTTATTTTTACAAGGTTAAATATCACAAAACCTCTCTTAATTTTGGACGATTACATATAACCCCCCAACTTTCACCAAATAAACCATAAAACAAAGTCTTTAGAATCTCTCATAACTCTCCCACAATTGGATGCAACAACCCCCTCTAAAAAACTGCTCAAAACGTCCTTGCTTTACCCTAATTAATTAGGATTAATATTATATATCAACTCAGAACGAAACGGGTCAGAAAACCAAACTCAACTGCAGACCCGACTCCTGGTCAACCACAAAACCATGCGCGGTCGAACCGTGAAAAAGACAGAAACTTTTCGGAGTCTCTGGACTTTTGACGGTCGATTTACCGTGACCTGATACAGAACAAAACTCAGACTCGTGCACGTTGGCGGTCGACCGCCGCGCCACACGCGGTCGACCGCACAGCATCCAGACTTGTTCTTTCGTCATTTCCTGCGGTCTTTGTCGCTGTGCTCGCCATTTCTTCAAGGAAACCCCCTAAAAGCTTAGGGGTTATCAGAAAACCCCTTTCACTTTAATGCTTTATCTAATAAAATCTTAAAGCTAATGGGAGTTTCTTCCTGATAACCCCTAAAGTTTTTTTTTGGGGAGGGAAGGGGGAGGTTGATACCGGGTTTTTTCGTTATATACTAAGCGAAATATAAATTAGGTTAATATATATATATGTGTGACCGACCCATTGGCTCTTGTCATAACCCATGAGCAATTATATTTCAGTCCCTAGAATACCAAACTTAGTTAAAACCCCGCATCCATCATCAAGCAATTGCTCGCGACATTTCACGCATGATCCAGCTTGGATAGTCATAATGTGATAAAAGGTTATAAATTGGATAGTACTCCCTTTATTGCTTACGAAAACGACCCTAATGCTATTTTCTAGAGTATTTGATTGATCCAAAAACGCTAATAATTTTTTGCTATCATAATCACTCATCACCCCATTTATGGAGCATTATCATTGTCTCCTTAATTTACTCTTCCTATCCATTTCACGTCCGCTCCACTCCCACATAGCAACAAAACACACGCTATTATCTTAGAGAGATTTGTCCTAATATTTGGTTAATTATAGTGGGGCTTAAACGCTAAGCTTTTTAATTATGATAATTAAAAAGGCAAGAAGATCTTGAAAGATGTTTTGCTTTTTAGAGGGGGTGGTAAATGTTTTGAGGAAGGTCATGTCAAGATTCTCATGCAGATTTGTCTTTCTTTTGGGCAATACTTTTGGCCATGTATCATTCTTCCTCTCTCTCCTTTGTTTGTTGTTGAAGCTCTCTCTCTCTTCTCTCCTCTCTCTCTCTCCTCTCTCTCTCTCAAACACATGCACTCTCTCACTTACTTTGTGATTCCATCATGGAGAATGATGGATGATGCACTCCCACCCTAAAAGAAACACAGATAGACCTCCACTAGAAAAGATTAATCGCATTTGCTTGCTTCAAAATGCGTAGGGAATTTTTTTTTTGTCGATATATAATATTATAGCTACTTGCATGAGTGCTACTTTTAGTTTTTTTGTACTCTAGTCATCCTTTGTGGCCAAACTTTCTCTTTATCACTCTATCAAGCGTAATAAAAATAGTGAATTAAATATTTTTTTTTCTTTTCTCTCTATGAAAGACTAGACCGTTCAAGCAATATCCAAAGTCCACACCTCTTTGCCCACAACTTTCGTATATGTGCTTACAACAAAAAGACCACGCATATTAATTAATTTCAACAATTGATTATTTAATGGATGATTGCGGATAATTTTGGTCTCGTCGTTATCTTCTAGCAACGGAGAACATTGGAATCGTTTATATATATATATATATATATATATATATATATATATATATATATATATATATATATATATATATATATATAAGTTTTTATGTCCTACAGTTCTCGATGTGTCAATTTAGATTGATAAGTAAATTGTTTCTAGCATATGATTTCTAGTTCATGGCATTCTACTCCTTGATCACTCTATCAAACTATTCAACGGCTGAGAAAAACTCTGTACCCCTTGCCTAAGTAAACCATACATCTCTCCAAAAACCTCAACACAAATCAACTACTTTGGTGTCCAAAATGAAGTGTTACGTTTCCAACAGAAAAATGCATGCAATGGCATCATAGTTGGTTATGATTCATCATGACCCTAGGTGTATTTATAAATGTTCCCCTTCTATTAGTTAGGTATAATATATATATATAATACAAACCTTAATATCTCTTAACCCAATCCTATTGGCTAGCACTAGAGCTAGAGAACTGCATACTTCATACATGAAATACTCTAATCTTCATGTAGTACATACTAAATTTCAGTACAAAGTAAGTATAATATTGGGGCCATGTATCAATAAAGGGCCATTTTTATATTAGATCAACCAGAAAATAAAATATTATGAGATAAAACCTAAAAATAATAAAAAGGCTCTGCAGCCTTTCTGAAAAGATGGGCCGTCGGCCTTAAACAATCTAATCTACAACCTAAATCACTTATTTTATCCTAATCACATTATTAAACACTTTTTTACCTGCCACAGTGGCTCTTTTGGTAAATTATCACAACCACAGGCCTTAAAACATACGCCCATTAAAACCAAAACAGAAGAGCCAAGCAGAAAGCAGGAACAAAAGCTGACAAGAACAGTGGCATGCTCCCGTAAATTACGCCAACGAGCAGGGGCAGTCCTGTCCAATCGTGCGGTGGTACAGCATAATTCCTGACCGTCACCCGCGAGTCAGCAGAAGCAGAGAACAGAGATTTAGGAGGGAGAGAGCGAGAGCGAATCTGAAAACTGAAACCGAGCGCCAAATTTTCTCTCCCTCTCTCCCCTCTCTAAAACTTTTCTCTCTCCTCTCGATCTCTTCCCAAAATGCCCCTGCTAGTGGACGGAATGATGGCTGTCCACGGAAATCGAGCCATCGACGCTCTTTAACTTCCCATTGTGCTCCTCTCTCTCTCTCTAAAAACTCTTCTCTCTCTTGATTCTCGATCAGATCCATGGGTCGCCGGAGAACGGCGGCGGCGGCGGCGGAGAAAGCGGCGCCGGCGAGGAAGAGAGGCGGAGGGCTACGGACGAAGCAGGCCGGCAGAGGATCTTGCCGCGGGAGTTAGGGTTTCGGGAGATCGCCGGTGCTGACGTGGCAGCACTCTAGGGTTTTGGATCTGCTTTCGCTTTCTTGTTTCTGAGTCGAAATCGATGGGTTCTCAGCTGAGAGAGGCTCTCAGGTGCCTCTGCGTTGAGATCGGATGGAGCTACGCTGTGTTTTGGCGATCGATCGGATCGAAGAGTTTAATGTGAGTTTTTCTTGAAATCTAGGGTTTTCGATCTTTGAAATTTCACTAGTTTTGATAGTTTGAATGGATCCGGAAAGGAATCTACCTTTATTACGCTTTTCTCCTTTTTTCGAAAAGTTGTTTGTTTGTATATGTAATGTGACCTTTTGATGTCATTAGCGACTTTATACATTTTTTGTCGAGTTATGTTGTTATTAAGTATGTAATTAGCGTAAATTATCATGTTTTAACGGAATTTTGGCAGGCATTTAGTGTTTGAAGATGGGCATGTCGTTGATAATAGATTGGAAGTTTTGGTTAATAAGATTATGGCACAGCAAGTTCATCTTCTAGGTGAAGGGTATGACAATTTGTTGTCTATAAATTTTCTACTTTCTTTTTTTCATTCATATATATTTTTGTTAACTGAGTTATTAATTTGCTTACTTGAATCCCCATCCTTTACTCTCAAAAGGGGGAAAAAACGAATTACTGATTTTTATTGAGGATCGTGTGGATTTGTGTTACAGGATGGTTGGGCAAGCTGCTGCTACCGGAAGTCATCAGTGGATACGTGGAAATAACATTCATGTTGGTGACTCGGGTGCCCAGGTAAACATTTAGCACGTGGTCAGTGATATGGGTGTCAACAACTTATGTAGCTTTAGGAATTTGTGGTGATTTGGGTGTCAACAACTTATGTAGCTTTAGTAGTTTGTGGTGCGGATTTCCCTGTCATTATACCCGCATGCGTGGTCGTGCTCACTTTTTATGAACTTCTGTCTTAGAGGATAGAGCCGTAGAGGGACTTCAAACTAAAGACGTATCATTTGCTGTTTTGGTGGATCTGCTAGCTTATCTATAAAAGTTTTGTCTGATCAGCGATGCAGCTACTCTTCTTGTAGTGTGTTGGGCCATGACATTAGAAGCAATAACGACTTTGATTATATTGAATATATTTAGAGAATGTTTGCGCATGCTTGTCTTGTGCATACGTTAGAGCTTTTTCCTGCCCCATTAGAATGTTGAGGCATATTCAATGATGATTAGAACCAAGGTTGCTGATAGCGGATCGTGGCGCGTCGCGGCGAGGTACCGCTAAGGCTATATCGGGCTATTGCGGCGAAATCGCGGCAAATAGCGCACAGTCAAATAACGGTCAAATTTAAATATATTTAAATATCCTAAATAATAAGAAAATTCATAAAAAAATTTAAAAATTCAATTAGTTGTAAATTTCTTGTATTATCAATAAATAACAATTAATAAGCTTGTTGTATGAATGAAACTATGAAGAAATTCAAGAAATATAGCATCATAATATGTGTGATAGCGGGTTTAGCCGCTTTTAACCACAAAAATCCGCTTTTAACCGTGAAGATCCGCTTTTAACCGCGAAAACCCGCTTTTAACCCGCTAAAATCTGCTTTTACGCGCTATTCGAATGAATAGCGGATTTTCCCGCTTAAGCCAGCCGCGAAACCCCTACGCGTAGCGCTGAAGGGCCGCGACCGCTATTCGCGCCGCTATAGCCCCGCTATTGGCCGCTATTTACAACACTGATTAGAACTGAATCGAATCAGAAACCAGTTACACGATTATCCCTACTTGCTGTGTAGCGCCAAACTTGAAATATTGGAGTGTGCTTGCTTCCAAACTGCATCACGTCATTAAGCTATATAAAGCGAGTGTGTCCTCGACTTAGAAAATAGACCTATATTGGAGAATTAACAGTTCATGCTTTTGAATTCTTCGATATTGTTACCACTCAGCTCATCATGCATGGATATTTTACATGCCAATTAAATCGATTTTCGAAGTTATGCAAAATTGATTTTCTAACACTTTTTTTTGGGTTTGGGTCCTTTAAAGTTTAAAAACTTATTGTATAGGGTACAGATCCTTGAAATAGATGTGATTTCCTATGGGATCTCTAGATGTATATCCATAAGGATCTAAACTTGGAAACCTGTTGAATCTATGCATAGTTTTTGATGTAGCTGATAAATGCTGGGGACGCCAAAATTAAACATATGCCATCCTTTTGTTTCTTTAGGATCTGGGTGAGCTGAACCATCAATTCTTAGCAGGCATACAGGTTAGAAGTTCTTTTCAAATAATTTACTTTTTACTCCAATTTGCTTTGCTCTTTTGCTTTCTGTATCCTTACTATTCTTATTAGTGGCGACGCTGTATTTCTTAGAGTTGTTTCTTATGCTTCTATAGGCGATTGCTGTTATTCCTGTGCTTCCACATGGTGTTCTTCAACTTGGTTCTACCCAGATGGTAAGTTCTTCTGTAGTTATTCTGAAGTAGATTATTTAAGGGCTGTTTCTCTGTCTATGCTTGAATACAGTTCATTCTCCACTAATTGCAACTTGGTCGTTACAAGAAATCTTTTGATAAACATAACTGTGGAGAGCCAGGGAACTTATCTTTTTGCTTAGGGGTAGAGTAAAATGGATATACTGTATGATTGTACTTAGAATCACCTTTTTGTTTAAAATTATGACGGTTTCTGATGTGTAAATGTTGAGTTTTAATTCTTTAAACAATGTGTTTGTTTTCCAAAAGCTGAAATGCCAGTAAGAGACCTATAATTTCTCCTTATTATGAAATTTCTTTGAAAAAGAAGCCGATATATGGACCTTTTCCCTTCTTTCTATTAGAGAATCTGTAGTTTAGCAGTGGAGACAGTGACATGTTCACCCAGCTCCCTTCTCCTTGTAGCGAAGTCTAGTATATAAATTTTTTTGTTTTTTCTTGAAAATTCTAGAAGTCCTTTTGGAAGAATCACTCTTTGTTTATTTGTTACTTCCTGCAAATGCTGTAATTCAATACTGTTTTGCAGGTTATGGAGAACATTAATTTTGTAAACCATGTGAAAGGTATATTTGCACAGCTGGAAGGTATGAAGGAAGCTCTTTTGCCTGATAGGTCTAGGCAAACCTTGGGCCAAAATAGTCAAGTAAGTGCTGCAACTAATATATCAATCTAGAGACGTTTGCAGTATAGTAGATGGATACTTCTTCATACTGATTGAATCACCATTCCTCAAGAGCTCAAGCTTAGAAGTCTTGGTCTCACTCATTTTCTGTATGACTGCAGCTATGTGATGGAGTATCAGTTATAGCTTCGGAAATGCTGCCAGACAAACTGATCGTCACAACCACATCAATTCCTCTTCCTGATGCATTACAGCCAAGGATTCATCCAGCCTCTAAAACGAACCTGCATTTTAACAGCCAATTTGAGAGCAAACCTATGAGAGTTAATGGTATGCTTAGCAATCCAGGAACAAGATTGATCCAGCCAGCAGTCTCACATGATTCAACCTCCAAATATCAAGATCAGTCTTCGCTTTTTACCACTAGTTCCTCATCAAGTATCTTTCCATTTCATGAGCAGCAGGTTGCTGCATTTAACATCAATTCCTGGGAAACTGCTAAAAGGGTGGAACCTGATTCAGGCAACAACAGAACATTTTCTCCAAATCCCCGTGGATCTATATTTCCTGACATGCTCAAAGATTCCAATAGCAATTTATTTTCTGGGGGAAGTGAAACAGGTGGTAGTGTTTTTGGAAGCTTTACATCATTACTAGGTGGAATTGGGGAAACTAGTAAGATCATTTCTGCTGACTTGTCGAGTAGCGAGACAGTTCAAATGTTAAATGAGAGAACTCTTTCAAAGAGCCAAGGGATTCAGGTAGATACTTTCCCAACACACTTGTCTGTCAACACCTCTGAACCTGTGATGACTACAGGAACTCAAAGGCAAGAAAATGGTTTATTTAAAGCTTGCAATACTCCTTTTTCTGAATCTGATGTTAACAGTTTCTGCAATCGGGCGCTTCTTGGTACCCTTCAAGGATGCAGACTGACAAATGCTTTTCAAGAAAATAAAAGAGATAACAGTGACGCTTGTGGTTCAAATGGTCCTAATATATCACAACTGAAAATTGAGGACAATGAAAAGTTCAGTCACGATGTCCTTCCCACACAATTTACTTCAGGAGATAGTCTGTATGACATATTGGGTGTTGATTACAAAGTAAATAATTTTGGAGGTAGTCTTGATGTACTTGTAAATGACAATGATGCAAGCGTACATGAAGTGGCTGCAGATACTTCCACTTGCTCGGCAAGGTTGGATGTATGTCCTATGAATCAATCCCTAGACGATATTTCTGGAGTTGGAATATTCTCAACACGTGATACTGACCAATTATTGGATTCTGTAGTTTCAAAGATCAGTCCAGGCACCAAAGAGAACTCAGATGATGGTGTGTCATGCAGTACTTCAACCAGAAACACTTCTACTCCTTCAGTTCCTGTCATTTCTCCTTGTTATGAATTGTTAGCTTCTTCAGAAAAGATGCAAGGCGAGTCTTCCTGTCTTCCTCCTTTTGGCAAAGCTGAAGGCCTAGGTTGTAGTTCAGCTAAACCTTCACGCAGTTTGGGCAATAAAACTGAAGATTGCTCTCTGAGTGCTGGAATCTCTAGGTCTCAAATTAGCCTTTGGGTTGACAGTGGCCAGAGCACGCATAGTGATAGTATATTAGGCACACAAAATAAAAAGGTTGATGAGATATGTAAGCCAAATCGGAAGAGAGCTAGGCCTGGAGAGAACCCAAGACCAAGGCCTAAAGATCGGCAGATGATAATGGACCGCGTGAAGGAACTACGAGAAATTGTGCCAAATGGCGCGAAGGTAAAACTTATAGCTACTGACAACTTGAGTTAGATATTTTAATACCATTCACTCATTATCTTTGGATCTTTTTAAATCACATCTTCTTGTTCTTTATATTGGGTAAGCAGTGTAGCATTGATGCTTTGCTGGAGAAGACTATCAAGCACATGCTCTTTCTGCAAAGCGTGGCAAAGCATGCAGACACACTGAAGGATATTGGAGAACCCAAGGTCTGTAATGTGCTTTTTATTTGTTTGTCCTTGTTATAATCTTTTTAACCCAGAATATGTTAGTCAGAGAACATTATGCTTACAACTGCTATTTGTTCTGCCATCTGCTTGTGTGCTAATGGTTGTCAGGAATATATGTTGATAGCAAACCATGATGCCCAAAATGTCTGCTATCTGTTCTAGGCAATCTTGTTGCATGCTAATGGTTCTAAAGAATACCATTTCACTATCTGACATGGACGAGAGTGTCAGACTGTGACATGGGCATGAGTTTTGCATTCTGATGTGGACAAGGGTCACATGCGCATCCACGCGCATCACAGATTCACAGTCACACGCACAAGCACATACATCCAGCACACTTGCCTTTGAAGCCAATTTCACAGTATAACAAAATGAATGTGTCTTCAGTTAATAACAATTGAACTTCCTCTCACATTACTGTATCACTGATCAAATTGTGTGCCATGTGTTATTAACTTCTTGATTTAGCATGCTGACAGAGTCAACTATGAAGTAATAAAAGTATGTCTTACCTGTACCTAATGGACGAAGTTGTAATGTCTTCATTGGCCATAGTTTAAACCACATGGGGTTTGCATTGGCAGTTTAGATGCATCCAGCTTGCATAGAATGAGCTCAGCCTACGAGTTTCTGCTAGAATTTTGAGAAATTCTGTAGTTCGTTAATAAAAAAAGCTGACACTGGTTTCCTGTAGCTCATTGATAAGGAGGGAGGTATACATTTGAAGGAGAAATTTGACGGTGGTGCAACATGGGCTTTTCAAGTAGGCAGCCAGTCCAGGACTTGCCCAATTATAGTAGAGGATCTAAAACCACCTCGTCAAATGCTTGTAGAGGTAAAGTGAATTTTGTTCTTTTTTACATAGAACAACTTTTAAATATCAGTACTGTCGTTCTTTATATACAGTGTAGAAAAAGGGGTAAACTAGTGGAGTGTTTCTCCTCCACAGATGCTTTGTAAACAGCGTGGTTTCTTCTTGGAGATCGCTGAATTAATTAGAGGACTGGGGTTGACCATCTTGAAGGGGGTGATGGAAGCTCATAAAGATAAAATATGGGCTCGCTTTGCAGTGGAGGTATTACCAACTTTTTTACATTCACTGATTATTTCCAATCTTGTTTACATTCAATATTGAATTATCACAGCATAGTTAAATTTGAAGTTAATGTTAACCGACATTTGCACGAAGCTGCATAGATCTGAATGATCTACATCTCAATTTGCAAGCATCATGTATAGTTCAAAGTTGTTACTGACTGTCATAATATAGGCTAATCGGGATGTGACTAGGATGGAGGTGTTCCTGTCCCTTGTTCGCTTGTTAGAGTCAACTGTTGGGTGCACTACAGTTCCACAAGATGTAGATAACATCAACATACTGAACAATATGTATCATCCATCTACTATTTCCGCAACGGGTACATCTAGTAGTCTTCCTTGAACAAGTTGTCTACTCCACATTTTTTATTGCCCTGGGAAAGTGCTGAGAGCGGGATTTGCTGGCCTGCCATGACTAGCATTCCGGTGGCTGTAGAAGTCGAAGGGCTATCGAGGGCATAAATTTGAATGTCAAGCCATAATGGCTGGTATTTTAGGTGTTCTCTCGAGGGACATAGTGAAGCTCTGCTTGTTGGTATCTATTGCTACCTCATTTATTAGTTGAGTTGTTTTGAGGTTGTACGAATAATTTGGCTTTCTTGTATTGCTTATCATCAAGGTCTGCGGTTGGCTAAGTACAGCAAATGTACAATTGACTGAGAGTTAGGATGGGGTGTGCTTGTGCTATCATCTGAAGTATCTTTCAGCTTCTTGATACTTTATTCGAGGTTATATAATTCGAATGATGAATCTGTGAATGTAATGGCATCATTTTACGAGATGGCTCGTTGAGATTGAGGTATCTACTAGTTTCTATGTTTTTCGTTACAGGGACAAGCTGCAACGTGTGTTGTGATTCACACAGTTCACACATTCTTCTTTGGGATGTTTTGTTCACAAAATTGATTGATATACTGCTATTTACCCGCAAATTAGTTAAATTAGCCTTCGATATGATTTGAAAGTTATGCTCAGGGTATTTGTTCGTAATGTTGGTCAATCTTAATCTGGATAGCTAGTGTATAAATCATGTTGTTTTATCTTTTTCTTTTACAAGAAATAACCACAGTCTGATGTTAGGTCTATCACATTTTGCTTTTCCCATCTTTCGCCCAAATTTTTTTTCCAGGAACCTTATTTCAAAGAACTTTCGCCTCCAAGCATAGTGGAGAAAGTAAATACACTTGTGTTCATTCATGTCAATAATTTATTTTCTCAGCAAGAATTAGGCGGTAGCTTAAAGTCAGTTTTGAATACAAAGCAGTGGAAGGGAGGGGAGTGATTGAGGTAAACCCAAGGGGAGGGAGCGGAAGTGAAGGGGTGAGATGTGCTTAATTGTATTTGGATAGATAACCGGAGGATGGTATGATACACTATAATATGTGTTTGTTTAGATCATAGGATGGATCGGAAGGGGATGACCAATGTGCCCTTCTAAAGAGCTAATAGGCAAATTTATTAATTATGAGTTTTGATCTTCTCATAGAGCAATCTTGGAATATTAAGAAAACTTCGCTTGCAATCCCTCCCCTCCCCTCACAGTCCATCATCCACTTTAGGGGAGGGTTAATAACGTGGGCAGGTTTACTGTTTTTTAGCCCTCCCCTCCCCTCCCCTCCCCTCCCCTCCCCTCCCCTTCTTAACTAAAAAAAGTATAAACAAACACAACTTTTAGGGAAGTTAACACTGTAACCTCCCCCCTTCCCTCCCGAAAAAACTCTACCCAATGTTAGTAGCGATTCCTTTCTAGTAGTGTAGAAATATGAATGACTGCAAATCTGCAATGGTCAAAGATGAGATGTTTAGTTACGCCCGGTTTGAAAAATTGCCGTCAAGCTCATACAGACTGAGTAAAAAAAAGCGAGAGATCCACATCTCCACCAACAGTCATTGCCACGTCACCTTTGAAACCAGAACAGTTGGTCCGCCGCAGGGGGACCCCCAATCAATAAAAGAACCTTACCCTTTTCCCCCATCACGATCAGACTTTCGCCCGCTGGCCCCTTAGGCCCTTACCCTACAAAATTAATAAGCAGAAACCTTTCCTCGTGAATTGTTGAAAGTACCAAGCCCTTCAGAGCCTGACAACCTCTGAAACGCTATGATTAGACGCATCAAACGATAGGCTTCGATTCAATTAATTCATTTGTTCCCCCCTTTGAACAGTGGGCGATGAGATTGATGTTCGTCCCCTCCACTCGTTGAGGTCTATCTACCCAAAGTCATCATCAACGTGCACCCGGCTTGATATCAGAACAATCCAAATTCAAATCTCGTTTCGACGAAAAAAAGTAAATGATCGAGAAACACTTTCACACTACATAAACCATACGTATATATATTATTATTAGTATGAAATCCTTGCATGTTCCTTATTGGCATTCTATTGAAACAATATACAATCCTCTGATATTTTTTTTTTTGTTCTTCTTAATGGACTCGCCTACTCGATCAAATCCCAAGCACAAATGATATCGAAAGTATAACGTACCCCTGTGACGATCTAAAACTATTCTTCTATACACTAACATTCCCTTACCCTTCCTGATTACTTTACAATCACCTTAAAAATACACTCCAAATCTATAAACCTGGAGTAACTTAATTAAATTCAAGCTACGAAGTCCGGCAACAGCTGAGCCGCGAACCTCTTCCTGCTCTGGATGTTGATGCTCTCGTAGGCGTTCGGGGGGTTCGGAGCGCTCGGGTGGTTATTTCCGCCGCCGCCGTTGCTGCTGTTTATGTTGAAGTAGTTGTTTTCCTCCGAGCCCAATTCGATCCTCCTCCCCATCTGAATGCCGTCGTTGGAGATGTACGCGGGCTGCTGGGGCCCCGAGAGCGAGAGGGTCTCGCAGTGAGGGAGCCCGAGGGTGAGCGAAACGCCGTTGCCCCCGTACCTCGGCGCGAACTGCTCGTGGTGGTCGAACCTCCCGATCCCCCCCATCGGGTAGCCCCCGAACCCGCCCCCCTGCTGGTCCATGAACTTCATCAGGAGCTCGCGGTTGCTCAGCGCGTCGGGCTTCATCTCCATGCCGCCGCCCATCTGGTGAGGCGCGTGCATCGGGTTCTGGTGGAGGGACTCGCTGCTGCTCCTCGCCTTCTTGTTGTTGAGCCTCTGCTGCTGCCGCGCGATCGGCTCCTCGTTGTGGGCCTCGAAAATGGCCAGGTCTGACGTGTTCAGGTTGTTGCCCTCCGCGTTCTCCGCCCTCGAGGGGGTGCTGCTGTTCGCTTGCTGGGATACGGATTTCGACGCGGAGTGGTCGCTGGCCTCGCTCTTGTCGTTGTTGTTGGCGTCGTCGTTTTGCTCTTGTTCCTTGGTTTCTTCCAAGTACATTTCCTCCACCATTGGCTTCCACAGACGGACTCTCGCGTTTATGAACCAGTTCGATACCTGAAAATTTTACACGGTCCTTTTGATTAACCTACAATTTCTCCTTTTGTACTATAAGATAAGAAGAAGGAAGCAGTGATTTTGTTCGAACATCACCTGGCTCCTAGTGAGGCCAGTCTGCTTTGCGAGCATGTGCTTGTCCGAATCCTTCGGATACCTGCGTTAAAACAAGCAGAGTTCCCATCAAAATATGTACACCAATATTATCCAGAAATTTTTTATTTTTGCTGAGTATTGTTGGATTTTGGTTGGCGTGGTAAATTTAGAAGCTTGTAACTTTTTGTTTTTTTGTTTTTACCCGTGTATACGTGAGAGTTATTTTAT
>BQKN01000787.1:70219-89921 GCA_022839385.1 Asparagus kiusianus
CTCTCTCTCTCTCTCTCTCTCTCTCTCTCTCTCTCTCTCTCTCTCTCAAGTCACAGAGACAACAAACAGGGAGAGCTCAGAGAGACAAGACCATCTCACTCGCAAATATATTTATTTCCCCTCTTATTTTTATAATAATAATAGAAACTACATCAAACCCATGTCAATCTCTTTCTCTCTCTCTCTTCTTATAATCTCTCTCTCTCTCTCACAATGAAAGGGGAAAGAGAGGAAAATGAAGAGGGCACGTTGCAAAGACTTGGAAAAAAGATACCCTTATCTTCACTTACCATTATCCACACTCACCCAACACACACCCCCACCTTTTTATTTTCCCCCCCACTTATAAAATAAAATTCTTATAACTTTTCCCTTAAAAAATCAACTTTTTTTATTGGATTTATTATGTGTTTTCCCTCCATACTGTAGCCCAACTGCAAATAGACCCGTCTGTAATTTTATTGTTCAGAATAGACTCTATGTAATATCATCCCGGTTTAAAATAGATCCGTAGTGAAATTTTTTTGACTCTTTTACTATTTCCTCTTTTTGAGGATAAAAGAATTTAAAAAAAAATCACCCAGGGATCCCTGAGGGATCTATCTCTAACAGTAGAACTAGAGGGTACTTATCCGCAAGTGGTCGGTAGTACAGAGGGTCTATGCACGATTAATCCTTTATTTCTTTTTATTAAGTTGATGTGAGAGGAAGTCTCATTGTAACATATCCTAAGCCCATGAACAGGACAAGAGACAAGGACATTAAGGATAGATATTGTGTGGTAACCTTGATGATGAAGTGGATCACGAGAGCGCATAGCTCTCATTTGATTTGACACCCTATCATTAGATACAGTAACCAGCCTTTTGTGATATAATACTGTTTATTTTAAAATATATTAGATATGTGTATAAATTTTGGGAGGAAAAAAAAAATCCCAGAAGAACTGTTAGAGAACTGACACAAGATGTCAGAGGGAATAAACAACTGAAAAACTAGGAAACGTCTCCTTCCAAAGTGTGATATAATAATGTCATGAGTGTGTGTGAGCAAAAGAGGGGAGGATTTGGAAAGAGAGTCCACCTTCTCTCTTTCAATTGCATCACACTATAATAAAAGAACTGCCCCTCGTCTATCCCTTCGTGTGCTGTATACCTTTCTTGTCTTCACACTATTTGTTTATTAGTTAATTGATATATATGTATATATACAGATAGAGAGAGAGAGATTCTTATGTCAGCTCATCAAGTGGACAATCCATGAAACTTTTTACCCATTGATGATACCTAGGGATCCATGCACGATATGAAGAGACTTCATATATATAATGAGTGGATAGAAAGTTTAGTGGACAAAGACCTCTTGTCCACTTAAGTTAACATAAGTTTAAATATATATATATTCTCTCTCCCCTTGCTTTTTTCTTTATTGGTACAAGATTTTTTTACATGCGGTTGGATTGGATGTAGAGGATGAAGGATAAAATAAAAAGTGAGTGAAAGGCAAGGAACTCAACCAACCACCACCATGACACCTACCAAGAGGGGGAGGGAGAGAGAGAGGGTAACGGAAAGAACATGGTATATACACATTACCTCATTATATATTTAGTAGCTGACAAGATGATAGAATTAATTTCTTGATTAGAAAAATAGATGCAGAATGCACATAAGTCATAACCATGACAGATGAGACATATACTTTTTACCATGGTAAAAATGGTGGCATATACTAAGTTTATAAGGTATATATCTTCTCTATACGAAACTAGTATATTAACCCTTAATTTCGTGTGTATGTGTGTTTTCTTGTGTAGTGGAGGCAGTTACTAAAGAGCTTTTTCACTTTTAGATAGTGGCGTTGCTTGACTTCACTAGATGTTCCACTAGATATTAATGCAATTAATCAACAAGCAGGGAAATTTTCGATATGGAGTTTCCATTTTGACAATCATCAACCGATGTCCATGATTACATTGCCACTAGGTCTCCATGTATTGTAGACTATCGATCGAGTATTAGACCCATCACCTTCACTTTCCTATCTTTGGTGATGGTGGCCCAAGTCCTCAATCATTCACCTTTTGATAAGAAGTGGCTGCCTCAGCTCCTTTATATAGAAGAAATAAATAAATAAATAAATACATAATATAGATCTCTCTCAAGACCTTTGCCTACATATATATGATTGTATCAAGTTCTTTGTCCTGTCATTCTATTATTTACTACTGTTCCTCGTTTTGGAACTCAGCTTTCCGCTAAGGAAAGTGACTTCAGACTAAGATAGCAAGCCAGAGGCTTGAGGCATCATGCATCAAGTTGAAACTAACTATATAACAACATTGAAGGAGCCAATCAATTGACAAGAATGGCATGCATGTGTGTGTGCACATTTTCCATCTTCACATCTAATTAGAAAACTTTCACATGTTACTATAAACAAACATTAAAATATTAGAGCATATGATATGTGATGTCTACTGAAGTGGAGAATAGGAAAGGGTACTAGGGTGTCTAAAATGATGTTTTTTGATAGATTGCTTAGTTATTTATATATGAAATGCATGATATTAATTGGGAGATATATATATCCTTAAAAAAATCTAGAGGAGTACAGCCGCACAAGGTTTCTTTTTGACCCGGGAGGCCTCAGTGAGGAATCCAACATTATGCAAGGATGGAAAATGTAATTGGTTCTTTTTCATTTGTAATTAATGTTACTAAATAAATTAAGAATATTTGAAAATCATTTGTGAATATCGAAATAAAATAATCTACAAAATTTAAAGGGAAGAAAGTTAATTGATTGCTTTTTCTTTTAAATAACCATAATCAGAATTACCAGATGCGGAAGGAATAACTAAAAACAAAGATTCTTTCCTTGGAAGAAGAAGCCTAATTTATCACCTTTGTTTATCATTATTGTTATTATTATTTATTCCCATGCATATAATTACGAGATAATAACACTTCTCTTGGTGTTATTTATAGATGCTTATCACAAGGAATAATTTTTTTTTCCCTCTCACAATCTGGTGGGTTCCTTGAAAACAAAAGGTTTTAGCAACTTGTTTGATGCATATTAATTTAGGCATGCGACAAAGGGAGGGCTTGGCGCGTTGGTCCGTACTCAAACGCTATTGATTCCATGTCTTTTGGCAACACTGGCTATTGATTTTCTTTTTAATCGGTTCGTTTCACATCAAATCCCTACATGAACCGACTTTTCTTGTTATCATAATTAATTACCTAGTTATACTTGTACTGTATGTTAAAATGAAAGGAGCATAAAGTTTGCTATTTATTTATGACAGAAACAGTCTCAACGGTTCTAAAAGGTACTTATTATCAAGAATATAAACCAATCAGGAAGAAATTGTACCATGAGAGGTTGTGGCATCATTTGATCAATTGATACTAGAGACATGAAAACGAGAAAGTTCTAGTTTAAATTTATAGCATTGCGTTGGTAATAAATTGCTGTGAGATGCACATTATAGGCTAGCTAGCTAGCTAGCTAGAGGGTGTTGTGTCGATCTCAATCTATTTTTTATTTGTTTTTTTGTGAATAATTATCATATCATACTCCCTTTAAAAGAAGGAGTTGTGAAAAAAAAATTCTATGGACTATATTATCCATATTCTTTTTGATATTACATTCTAATCCTAACTAAACTAAATTAATTATTATTGTTAATTAATTATCTTATATGTCACTTCAAATTTGTCTAACTTAGTCCCTAAAATTTTTGATGTTATTGTAAAACTCTACATCATATTAATTATTAATAATGTACAATAATATATTAATATGAAAATTGCAGGTTAATAAATTATTTATGGAAAGAATAGAAAACATATAATTGTTCTAAAATTATATCATGACACTCATATAGGAAAATTATAAAAGCTTTCTATGGACTATATTACCCCTATTCTTTTTTGATATTATATTCTAATCCTAACTAAACTAAATTAATTATTATTATTAATTAATTATATTATATGTCACTTCGAGTTTTTCTAACTTGATCACTAAAACTTCTAATGTTATAGTAAAATTCTACATCATATTAATTATTACTAATGTATAATAATATATTAATAGGTAAATTGCATGTTAATAAATTATTTATGGAAAGAGTAGAAAACATAGAATTGTTCTAAAATTGTAACATGACATTCATATAGAAAAATTACAAATAGTATTCTTGCGTTTAGATAACAGGACAGAATGTACAAACATGTAATTTTAGAAAATATTAGGATATTTAAGTGTAGTAAGATACAAGTGGAGGTGTATAACTTTCGTACTATAAATCAATTACAAGTTTGTCTAACTTGGTCCCTAAACCTTCCAATGTTATTGTAAAATTCTACACTATATTAATTATCACTAATGTATAATAATATATTAATAGACAATTGCATGTTAATAAATTATTTATGGAAAGAATAGAAAACATAAAATTATCCTAGAATTATACCATGACACTCATATGGGAAAATTATAAAGAGTATTCTTGCGTCTAGGCAACAGGATAGAATGTACAAACATGTAATTTTAGAAAATATTAGGATATTTAAGTGTAACAAGATACAAGTGGAGGTATATAACTTTCATAAACTGTAAGGTATTTAAGTTCAATTAAGTCTATAAAGATTTAAAACCTTTGTTAACCACAAGTAATTATATATGATCCTATTGATAAATAATATTCATCATATAATATGAGATCAGATGCTTAGCTTATATTTATGTAGTATAGGAGGTGTGGAAAAATTAAAGCATCATATTTTAAATAATCCCGAGATTTTGAATTATTTCCAGAAATTATATACATTGCTTAGAGAACTTTAGAAGAGGCTTTCAAAGAAATACTATAAAGTGTTGGACATCAGATAAATATTAGATAACTAAAATCTAGGATATTATATTACAGAAATCAGGGATATGTAAAAAATATCAGGTATCATATGAGATAATATTAGTACATAATTGTAGGTTGTCTAAAAATCACTGTAGATAATTGATCCCTATCAAACATTGATGATAAAAGTTATAATTTGACGGTTTTTAGAAGGCTACAATTTAAAGACTTTCACGTAGATCGATGAAGCTTACAATCTGATGACCTTCACAATAACAGATGAAAGCTCTAATCTACAGCCTTTACAATCAACATCGGGAGTTACAATCTGACGACTCTTATATTTTTAAAGAGCTAAGACGAAAATTACAAGATGACGATCTTTGTAACGCTCTAGAAAAAGAGACTACAAATTCACGGCCTTTTTAAATCCAGACGCAGAGCTCACCTCCGTGTCCCAGATTCAAAACGCATAGCTCATGCCCTCGTTCCAGAGTCAAAACGTAGAGATCATCCCCGGCGTTTAAGTTCAAAACGCAGAGGTCATCCCCAGCGTTCTAGTTGAAAACGCCGAGTTCTTGTAATCAAAACGTAGAGTTCATCTCCGCATCCTAACTCTACGTTTTGGATTTATAACCCTGTACGAACACGGCGTTTTCAGCCTAAAACAGGCCCAACTCTGCGTTTCAAGTCTAAAACATAAAGTTCGGACCCAGAACGCTATTTTTGACGTTTGACTCAATCAAACACGAGCTGAACTTTGTTGGGTTGTGAGCCAATGAGCTGGGGGTCGGGGTTAATCAGGCTGAGGCGCTAAGTGACACTTTGTTAGGCACACTTTGCATTTCGCACGGAGGCATCGGGGTGAGGTGGCACTGTTTGGCGCCACGTTGGCTGCCACGAAGGTTGCCTTGCATGTTGTTTCGCAGCATACGGACGAGTCACGTATTCGCACGAGGGTGTGACCCAAGCGTTCTCGTAGTTTGACGAGGTTCGCTCGTTCAACGAGGTTCATCTGTCATACGAGGTTCGCTTGTTTGACGATGTTCACTCGTTCGACGAGGTTCGTTTGTCATACGATGTTCGCTTGTTCGACGAGGTTCGTCTGTTTAACGAGGTTCGCTTGTTTGACGAGGTTCGCTCGTTCGACGAGGTTCGTCTGTCATACAAGTTTCGCTTGTTTGATGATGTTCGCTCGTTCAACGAGGTTCGTCTGTCATACGAGGTTCACTTGTTTGACGACGTTCGTTTATCAAACGAGGTTCGTCTGATTTGCTGAGACGTGACCATCGTATTTCGTAGCAACGTGTTCATTGATTACCTCATATTTAGGAGTTACTGCATGCAGCAGTTACAACAATAATTAGAGCAATTTAATGCATTGATGTTATAATCTTAATTACCATTGAGAATTGTAATAGTCACATTAATTGCTAGTGACTCTTGAGCTGGCCTTAGAGTCCTATAAATAGCACCATTGGGCAGCTCTTGGTTGCTACTGGAAACTCTCTCGCGAGTGTGGAATACGAATGTCGGTATAGAATACGAACGTCGATATACACACGCGAGCTTGGAAAACAAATGTCGGATCGACGTTGTTGTTGCTGTTGTTGTACTGCTGCTGCAGAAACTGTACCTGCAGGAACCCTGAACCCAAAAGGTTCTGAGATCGAGGAGATCTTTTGCCTTGATCGAAAGGTCTTATAGATCGAGGAGATCTTGACAGTACTGGGTTAGTGCACACCAGAGTACTGTACTGTTGTTCCTGAAAGCAGTTTGGCGTTGAGATCCTTGCATCGGAGTAGGCCAAATATTGCTTTAAGCACAGCGTTTCACAAACGCACAGCGGTTAATTGAAAAAGTTTAAAATAACAGGACATCATCATTCACTGTTTAATTCCATATTTAACCATAATTTCCAATATATATAAATAGAGCAGGGTGGGGTGTATTTTTATAACTAATGTGGGACTAAACCTAATATCAACAATAATAATGTTAGAAACTGGGACAGTTGAAAGTTACGTGTACTAGCCAGGAAATGCATTGTACATCTAAGAAACATTAGATCAAATTAAGTAAACAATAGTTAATGCAGCACCATTATGTGATCTCTGCAATTGGTTTTATAGGGAAGAATCAAGCACGTTATGAGAATCCTTCCTTAAAGAAACTGCAATTTTGATGTGTACATTTCCTTTAATTTCATATTGACAAAAACAGCAAGCATCCAAGAGAACTAATTAGATGTTTAAAGATCATTTCCAAGCTAGGCACTCTCACATGCATGAAAGCACATCCTTGTTTATTTCTCCATTCCTTGGTTTTGACCTTTTTACTAGGCATCATTGAGTGCAATGCCTTCACTACCTCCTACTCAACTTATTGTTTACTTGGTCCACTTTTTGTTTCTTTGAAAACAGGATATGCTTAATTAACACAACCATTATTGCTCATCTCAAATTTTATAAAGTCTCACCACATGTAAAACGTAGAAAGTGCAAATTATATCAAAACACATATCGAAATATCTTGCCTGCGAGCAGAGTATTTTGAACCATATATAAGACAATAGAAATCTCCAAACTATTCCTATCCTCTTATACGGTTTTATCCATTTTTGTGCCTCAGATAGCCTTGAAAAATTAATATATCTATTTATTTACTTTTAACATCACGCTGATGAGCTTATCTGATAATGGAAAACGATCGAAGAGTAGGTCTTAATATATAAGATATGATTAATTATTACTTTTTAATTATAATCACATCATCATTATCAAGTGGAAAGTTGGTTCAAAGGACCATATACCCTCTTAAATAAGTGGTTAGAAAAAGGGTTAGATTTCTTTATGGAGGGCCCTCAGCAAGAAAATGTGGCATCGCCTTGTTTTCATTCTCTCCAGAGATCCTCTCATGGACGCAACTCCTCTAGATATTTTTTCCGTGGCTTTAGAACCTAGCTAGGACAAAAACACTCTTGCTCCTTTATTTCCCCTTTGTTGATTCCCTCCCTCAAAATATATGCATTTATCTTCCCTTTCTTTTGCTGGCACTGCTCCTTTAGTGACAGTTGTCGCATTACCATGATTTTTTTTTAATTGAGAAAAAAGTATAATGTGTTTGAGTGGTCTTTAATTTGATAGCATTAATTATGTCTTCATGTGATGTAAAATGCTATTGATCTCCTCTTTAATTTACTAATAGTTCAATGTTTTGTGGATAGCTTACAACAGAAAGAATAGAGAGGGGGAAACTAATTAGTTTAACTTAATTAATTAACCCTGTTAGAATCTAGGCCGGATTATTTTCCAGGATTTATGTTCATATACAAATAATAATTAATTTCGAAGACATTAGAAAAGTGATGTTTTGGCACGCTTTTTAGGTGACGGAAAAGCGAGAAATAATCATCGGCATATTGCTGCATCTTGTGACAGCTCCACTGGTACTTTCTATATACTTTTAAAGCCAACAAACTTTGCTACTTCAATTGACATTGATAACCCTAAAACAAGAATTGTATAATTCTCAGTACCCGAAAATGTTGCAATTAAATAGGCTCTCTTTTTCTTTTCTTTTAGTCCTATGCTGCTTAGGATGCTAGAACTACTTCACTTGGTCTTCTGTATAAACACTTCAAGGCAATGAAGAATATTATCCCCTTTTCTCCCAAAAGTTCTATTCTTATCCATCTCGGTGTTTTTTTGAACTCTAAAATGCTATCACACCGAACTAAAGAGGCGCTTGTGAAAGAATCAGAAAAAACAGATTTTCTGATATAAGTCGACTCATGCACAGAGGGTAAGTCGACTTATGCAAGTCGACTTATGAAAGTCGACTTATGCAAGTCGACTTATAAAGTGTGCTCCAGTTGCTATTTTTCTCTCTGCCAAGTCGACTTATACTGACTGATAAGTCGACTTACGACGGGTTTTTTGCATATTCAGGTTTCCTATTTGCAGTCTGATTGGGTTTTTGTTTTGATATAAATAGGAAAATGATTTGTTAGGGTTTTTAATCAGAGATTAAGGAATCTTTTGAGCATTGTGAGAGGGAGATATTGTGAGCAAGGTGAGATCTTTGGTTGAGGGTTATTTTGAGAGAATTTGTGTGATTGTAATCCTTTGTACTCTCCTTGATTTAGTGAAATCTCCCCATCCTCTCCCCGAGGAAGTAGGCAACTTGCCGAACCACGTATATCTCTGTGTTTGGTGTGATTTGTCGTAATTGGCTTGGTTTGTGCAAGTGTGTGGTTTTCTTCTACTCGTGATCACAGGTTCGTTGTGTGTTCGTGCAACGCTTCCGCATAGGCGCGCGACAAGTGGTATCAGAGCTCAGATTTCAGATCTGGGGTTTTGGATTAGGTGGAGGAAGATTCAGTTGGAAGCCTGGTTCTTGGAGTTCTAGGCTTTGGTGGAGTTAGGGTTTGAAGTTGCCGTTGGAGATCTCGCTTTCCTCGTGTGATTAGGAGTTCTATTTGGAATCCAATCTAGGGTTCAGTTGGGTAATTTCTTATTCTTTTCAAAGTTTGGATCTTTCTTTACAATTTGGAATTTGTGATTATGGGTGAAGAAGTTGGTGAAAGCAGCAAGATGACAGGCACAGTTCAAGTGGGTTTTCAGAACACTAAGATTAGTGTAGTGAAATATGACGGCAAGATCAATTTTGGTTTGTGGATGAGCGACGTACAGGATGCGCTCAATGCTCAAAATCTGAAGGAGACCATCATGGTCGATGTGAGGCCACCTAAATATGAAGAGGCGATATGGGATAAGATGAATCGAAATGCTTGCGGGGTGATCATGTCCTGTTTGGAACAGGAGCTGAAATACGATGTGATTGGGGTGACGTCTGCGATGAAGATGTGGGAAATTTTCAACAACAAGTATCTCACGAAGAGTGTTGAGAACAGATTGCATTTGCTGCAAAGATTATTCAGATTCCAGATGTTCCGAGGCACCTCGCTTGCGGCTCATGTGAACAACTATACTAAGTTGTTGTCGGATTTGGCGAACGTGGATGAGAAGATCACAGATGAGTACAAGGCTATTATTCTTTTGGGCTCCTTACCGGATGAGGAGTATGATACCTTCGTGCTTACGTTGCTGAACAGGAGATCTTCTATCACTTATAGTGAAGTGACTAACGCATTGACGAACTACGATTTGAGGAGGAAGGATAAGGAGACATCCCGCGCTAGTACTTCAGGAGAGGTCTTGTCGACGAGAGGTAGAAGCTCATATCAGAAAGGTAGAAATAGAGGAAGGTCAAAGTCAAGAGGTCGTCACCAGCTTGGAAAGAACCAATGTGCATTCTGCAAGGAGCAGGGACATTGGAAGAGAGATTGCCCGAAAATCAAAGAAAAGGAGAATAGCAAGAATAAGGGCCCGAAGGCCAATGAGGTGAATGTTGCTAGCGGCAATGATTCTGATGATTCGAGCTTTTCCCTTTTGATTACTCCGGAGGTGAACCATTTGGATGCATCAGAGTGGATGCTTGATTTTGGCGCTACTTATCATGTGACTCCTAGGCGAGATTTGTTCTCATCATTTGAGAGACTCGATGGGGGTGTTGTGGTCATGGAAAATGATTAATTCTGTGACGTTCGTGGGATAGGTACTGTGAGGATTCGGATGCATGATGGAGTAGTCCGTGAGTTAAAGGAGGTGAGATTCATTCCTCAACTTAAGAAGAATTTTATCTCAGTTGGGACTTTGGAGGCGAAGGGATTTAGGGTAACCTTTGAGGATGCTGTAGCGAAGGTTACTAAGGGATCTTTGGTGGTGATGAAGGGAGTCCGCAGTCATAATTTATACTATCTGAAGGGGAGCACCGAGATTGACCAGGTTGCTTCGGCGATTTCAGAGGCGGACATGAGCAGACTATGACATTACAGGCTAGGGCATACAGGTAAAAAGTCACTGCAGGCATTGTGCAAGCAGGGGCTTTTGAAGGGAGCCAAGAGTGGTAAAGTGGAATTCTGTGAG
This sequence comes from Asparagus kiusianus, assembly GCA_022839385.1. Taxonomy (NCBI): domain Eukaryota; kingdom Viridiplantae; phylum Streptophyta; class Magnoliopsida; order Asparagales; family Asparagaceae; genus Asparagus; species Asparagus kiusianus. Next base: position 81,080 of record BQKN01000787.1, read on the forward strand.
CACTGTGTACTTGGTAAGAAGACAAAGGTGAAGTTCGGGACGGCCATTCATAGGATGAGGGGCATCTTGGACTACGTGCACACAGATGTTTGGGATCCCACCAAGACGACATCACTTGGTGGTCGACTTTGGTTCGTCACGTTCGTTGATGACTACTCTAGGCGATGTTGGGTGTACACCATGAAGCATAAGAGTGAAGTCCTAGATTTGTTTGTGGAGTGGAAGAAGAGGCTGGAACTGCAGACTGGGAGAAAGATCAAGACGTTGTGATCCGACAACGGCGGCGAGTATACTTCAGACCCCTTTCAGCAGCTATCTCGAGACGAGGGCATAGAGAGGCACTTCACAGCTAGTCATACACCATAGCAGAATGGGGTGGCAGAGAGGTTAAATCGATCTTTGCTGGAGAAGATTCGATGTTTATTGGGGCATAGTAGTTTGGAGAAGATTTTTTGGGCTAAGACACTTTCTTATGCGAGCAACCTCATTAATAGGCTGCCTTCATCTGCGATTGAGGGAAAGACCCCTATGGAGATATGGTCGGGAGAGACAGCACATGACTATGACCAGCTCAAGGTATTTAGTTGCCCTGCATATTATCATGTTAGAACTGATAAGTTGGAACATCGAGCTAGGAAGGCCATATTTGTAGGATTCAAGCGTGGTGTCAAGGGATACAAGCTTTGGGATCCAGTTGATAAGAAGATTGTGCTGAGTAGGGACGTCACATTCGATGAGGCTTCTATTTTGAAGCTTTCCAGCTCTCATCAGGTAGAGAGCGACCCGACAGAGAAGATTTTGCAGGTGGTGGAGATTGATGCAGCTCCACAGAGTTCAGATAGTGTAGTATCCATTAGAGTGCCGACTGAGGTGACGCCAGGCGAGCACGACGGTGATGCGGAGGATACGGGTACTCATGAGTAGGATCAGGGACCGATGGCTCAGGTTCAGGATTCTATTACGGCACGGAGACAGAGGAGAGACATACGGGTGCCAGCACGGTATGCCGATATAGTTGCATATGCACTTCCGGTGGAGAGTATCGATGAGATGGTGCCTACTACATTCAGAGAGGCCAAACAGAGTTCGGAGGCTGATTCGTGGCAGGTGGCTTGTTGAGCTTCCAAAGGGGCGGAAGGCGATTGGGTGCAAGTGGGTGTACACGAAGAAGGAGGGCATTAAGGGCACTCTAGTGAGATTCAAGGCTAGGTTGGTTGCGAAGGGCTATGCACAGGAGGAAGGTATTGATTACAATGAGGTTTTCTCTCCGGTGGTGAAGCATTCGTCGATTCGGATTTTGCTAGCTTTGGTGGCACAATATGGTTTGGAGTTAGATCAGCTGGATGTGAAGACAGCATTTCTTCATGGTGATCTTAATAAAGAAATATATATGACTCAGTCATTGGGATTCCGAGCTGCAGGGAAAGATAAGTTGGTTTGCAGACTAAAGAAATCGCTATACGGTTTGAAGCAGTCTCCTCGACAGTGGTATAGGCGATTCGATGGTTTTATGCTTGGTCATTCGTACACTCGGAGCCAGTTTGATCCTTGCGTGTATTTTCGCAAGTTGAGAGGAGGTGCGTACATTTATTTGTTACTTTATGTCGATGATATGTTGGTTGCTTCTAGTTCCAGGTCAGCTATAGATGATTTGAAAGTTCAGCTTTCAAATGAGTTTGAGATGAAGGACTTGGGTGAGGCGAAGCGTATTTTAGGGATGGAGATCGGCAGAGACAAGAAGAAGGGCAGGATTTGTTTGACACAGATGGCTTATTTGAAGAAGGTTCTACAGAGATCCCATGTTAGCATGGATACGAAGCCAGTTGGTGTACCGTTGGGAGCCCATTTGAACCTTTCAGCTGACCTTTCACCCAAGTCAGTTGAAGACCGTGAGTTGATGTCGAAGACTCCATATGCGAGCGCAGTTGGGAGCTTAATGTACGCGATGGTATGTACGAGACCGGATTTGTCACAGGTGGTGAGCATGGTGTCGAGATACATGCACGATCCAGGAGTGGGTCATTGGGACGCCGTGAGATGGATTTTGAGGTACATTCTAGGTACGCTCAATGTTGGTTTGGTTTATGAGCGGGACACTACAGGTGGGCAGCTATGCACTGGCTATGTTGATTCGGATTATGCCGGGTATTTGGATAAGCGCCGGTCTACTACGGGGTATGTGTTCACTTTGACCCGTGCGTCGGTGTGTTGGAGATGCACCTTATAGTCTACGGTGGCTTTGTCTACGACGGAGGCAGAGTATATGGCAGTTACTGAGAGGCTGTGAAGGAGGCTATTTGGCTTCGAGGACTTTTGAAATAACTTGGTATATCGCAGCGATCCGTCACTATTCATTGTGATAGCATGAGTGCTATATATTTGGTGAAGAATCAGGTTTTTCATGCGAGGACGAAGCACATTGACGTTCGTTATCACTTCGTTCGGGATGTTCTTGAAGATGGTGATGTGGAGATTGTGAAGGTCCACACGAAGGATAATCTAACAGATATGCTCACAAAGGTGGTTCCAAGCAACAAGTTTGTTCATTGCAGAAACTTGTTGCATATTTGTGGTTGTTGAGGCCGTTGGCGGCCATTTGGATGAACTACGGGCGGCTTGATCCCTTGGGAGAGGGGGTACGTAGGCAACCATGGTGGTGCAGCCGTATTTGGAGAGACGACACATTGATGCTCTTGGTTTGGTGTCGGCTCAGTTTTGGTAAAATTCGCCGAGGTGGAGAATTGTGAAAGAATCAGAAAAAACAGATTTTCTGATATAAGTCGACTCATGCACAGAGGGTAAGTCGACTTATGCAAGTCGACTTATGAAAGTCGACTTATGCAAGTCGACTTATAAAGTGTGCTCCAGTTGCTGTTTTTCTCTCTGCCAAGTCGACTTATACTGACTGATAAGTCGACTTACGACGGGTTTTTTGCATATTCAGGTTTCCTATTTGCAGTCTGATTGGATTTTTGTTTTGATATAAATAGGGAAATGATTTGTTAGGGTTTTTAATCAGAGATTGAGTAATCTTTTGAGCATTGTGAGAGGGAGATATTGTGAGCAAGGTGAGATCTTTGGTTGAGGGTTATTTTGAGGGAATTTGTGTGATTGTAATCCTTTGTACTCTCCTTGATTTAGTAAAATCTCCCCATCCTCTCCCCGTGGACGTAGGCAACTTGCCGAACCACGTATATCTCTGTGTTTGGTGTGATTTGTCGTAATTGGCTTGGTTTGTGCAAGTGTGTGGTTTTCTTCTACTCGTGATCACAGGTTCGTTGTGTGTGTTCGTGCAACACTTCCGCATAGGCGCGCGACAGCGCTCACAAGACAATCCGGGAAATGTCACCATATGAAAACTTCAACGTTGCGATGAGAGTTGAGAAATATAATTTTGTAATCCAACATGTCCCGCAGCCGTGGGACTTTATATGGACTGACAGCTAGCTAGATTCAAACTATATCTTTGTTTTTAATCTGTTTTAGAAATTCATGGCAAGCAAGTAAGATTAGAACATGGGTTTTTCTGTGATCATGCCAATGAACTCGCCATTGCACTAGAACTCTAAAGCTATGGTGATGATTAAGGGATAAAATTTTCTACTCTAAAAAATAAACCATACACACAGCATGATATGTAGGTTCTGTTGTGATGTTGTTATATGTGGCATAACAGTCCTAATCATATCACCACACAATGTTTATGTAAATATTCGCATTATATATTAACCATTAACATTATCCGAACACCCAACTGCCTCTGCCAAAAGCTCATCGTATCACCTACTACACCAATTATAAAACAATGCTTGTCTTCATAGCTAGCCTCGTGATAACAAACAGGAGTATAATGCTTTTACATTTCATCTTCGTTAAAGACCATCTTCAAAACCCTAGGAAGCATGATGCTAATAGTCCATCATAATCTAGCCATTTGACTGAGATTTATATATCCTCTCTAAGATCGAGCTAATTAGCGTTGGATGACAACCCCTCTACGCTAAGGGCATGTTTGTTTGTACCGAAGTAATTATGAAGTAGCTGAAGTAAAAGAAGTAGACGCTACTTCTGCTACTTCCAAGCAAAAAAGTGTGTTTGGTTCTTTGAAAAACTTACTTCCAATACTTCCTTAAACGCTTATGTGGTGCCTACGTGTCATCATTATTTCCTAAATATTTTTTCAATCATCAATACTCAGAAGTAGCTCGGAAGTAGTTGAAATGCATATTAATTAGGAAATAAATAATTTTTTTATTAATATTTCTTTTATTAGTTACTTCTAACAACTTTTCATTGATAAAATTACTTTCTAGTAATATTTTCCAAATGTTTTCCAAACAAAAAAAATAAATGAAGAGGAAGAAGTTTACTTTCATTACTTCTAAAAATATATGAAACAAATAAAAAAATTCTATTTCCACTACTTCCTACTTCATAGTTTTGAAAGTTACTTCTATAACATACTTCTTACTTCCAATAGTTTCATAATCCAATAGAGCTCACCGAAACATGTTCAATCATCGCAATAGATTGACCTCAAAACAGTCTCTCTTTCCTGCTACCTAGAGAAATTCGCGTGAGATCCGTCTTGCTAGTCACATTAAAAGTAATGTTTGGATCACACCACGTCTATCAACGGATAGCTAATTTTACTAAATGAAGTGGTTCATGCACACGTGTGCACAGAAAAGTACAAAATCATACAAGTACATTTATACGTACGTGTGTAAGAATTCCTACTCCAAACTTTATACGCTCTTACGACTTCAAAGTTAAAGCAGGGGCGGAAATATCAAAAATTAAATTTAGGAAGGGAGGTACTAGAACTATAATAGCAACCGCAACGGCACGGCACAGAAAGCAACGAAATCCCCTCCCCGAATTCCTGAGGGGTCGACGTGGCGACACGTAGCCCCCAAATGCCAGGCACTATTTGGTGTTCGGCACCCTAGCATGGCGTGGGCCCCGCTTTCTTTTCTAAAAATCTCCGGCGTGCGTTTCCACGTGCCGAGCTGTCGTAGAGCAGTTGGCAAACCCAAGCTGGGCCCCTCTCCTCTGGTCCCCACAACACGCGTCGGCTGCTCTCAAGCAGGGGGATCCATCCGCTGCTCATGGAGTAGCATACTTTTGGTCCAGCCACATATTGACCGTGTGCCACCTATACAGAAAATGAATGTCAATTTACGCTCTCGACTCTGCACTGGAAAAAAAATAACGCGTCCAAGATGAAAAATTCCGTCTAGCATGGGCAGTGCCTCCTTTAGAATGGCACCAGCATTCGTCTAGGATATACCGTTTGGGATGTTTCCGTTTTTTAATGCCGCATTCCAAACGGAATTTTTCTAGACGAAATACATCTATTAAAGACCTTCGTCGACTCTATAAAGATGGTGAATGTTAAGAGCAATAGCTTTATACTCTAATACATACACCCCCATAATTTGATTGTCCTTTCTCAAGAGTTATAGTTCTAGGTCTTACCTATACCCCACTCATTGGTTTAACCCTTTCTACGGGTCGAAATCTACCAAAATACGAAGTCATATCAATTTTTTAAATCCACTTTAGATTTGAGGTAGGTGAAAATTGAACACGTATTACTCTGGTGTCATGGTAAAAGACCATGTTATTATACTAAAACTTCGTAGCTGTGATAGAAGTTTATGTCTAGTGTTTTATATACTTAAAAGATGAATAAGATAATTTGGTCATTGCTAATTCTCAATTCATCTAAAAACACACACAATGGTCGTGCTTTTAACACATACGGTCACAACGAGGGAAAAAAAAAATCAAGAGAAACTAACAAAAGGTCAAAAAAAATAAACTTGAATATCAGCCGTTTTTTCCCAAAGAAAGAATGCAGAGTTGGTGTTTGGACCAACTGCGTCGCAGGGAATCCGAGAGAGTTTACGTACAAACAGTGGAGTGTGGGGCCCGAGGAGGATTCGGTGGGCAGCGGGGCCCGCGGTCGCTGTCACGGGGGAGGCGTCGCAGTCAATGGGAGCGTCACCATCGGCACGAGTGGGTCCCGCACGTGATGCGAAAAGGTCAAGGTCACAGCCAATGAGAAGAGAGCAGGATTTTTAGGGATGTGGGTCCCATGGGACACGCGTCGTTGGTTCCCACGTACCTCCACTACAACTTGCCTTCTTCGGGCGAAAAATCTTAAGTAGGTCGATATTTTTGTTAGCACAGTAGACGTTTAGTATTATTGATGATAAATATTTTTGCTAGCACAGGAAGACTCCGTTTGGCAAAGAGTTAATGAAGAGGGGTTAAAGAGAATGATTAATGTACTTAGTCCATTTGATAATCCGAAGAACTAAATTATTAACCTGTTAAATAACTTTTATTTTAGCCCTTATGATCAGTTTTAGTGTTTGGGAATAACAATGATTTTGATTATTTTCTTTATAATTAGAAGAGTTAACTCTTATTCCATCTAAATAGGAGTATTAGTAATCCCCTCATTTTAAGGGGTTAACTCATTTTAACCCCTCTAGAAGGGTTAACTTAACCCTTCTAGAGGGGTTAACTTAACCCTTCTATATTTTTTATGTTTGCCAAATTATGGAGGGTTAACTAACTTTAACCCTTATATAGATTTGTTGTGTTTAGCAGGTTAAGAAGGGGTTAAGTCTCCTTAACCCCTCTCTTAACCCTTTGCCAAACGGTACCTAAGGGATCAGTAAAAATTTAGAAATTGTTAATTTGAAAATTTAATTTTCTACTTATAACATGACATAAAGACGTTTTGTCAAGTGAATTTTGCAATACTTACTATGTATAGTATATATATCTTCTTCTTCTTTTATTTTTCAAATTAAGATTGATTTATTTCAAATGGTTTTTCTATAGAGTGCCCATAGGCACTCTATAAGAGAGGGCACTCTATAAGAGATAAGAGAGATAGAGAGAAATGAATGGCTCATGGGTCCCCCTGATTTGTATTAATTTTATGTGTATAATTCATTTCTCCCTATCTCTCTCCTCTTTTATAGAGTACGTACCCATGGGCACTCTATAGAAAAACCGTATTTCAAATAATGTTGTTAATCGTAAAAAAAAGTGATTTATCATCTTTAAGGTGTTTGTTCATTAAATTTAGCGAAAAGTCATTACATTTATTCGTTAAAATCGCTGATAAAGTTATCTCAATGATCCTATGTATATATAGTATGAAGGAGACGACATTTTACACGCACTCACAGAATATGACAAATATAATTGATGGAAAAAAAAAAGATAACGACTTGCTTTTTTTCACCCCCTCTCATTTGCGCAATCAAATATCCTCATCTTAAAGAAAAAAAATCGTAAAGATTCTCCGCAAAGACGTGATCAAACGAGCATAACATCATTTCACAAACTTTTTGCACTCAAATCCACATCATGACCTTCGTTCTATGCCATACACGCATCATGCATTTCGTCATTATCGATACGTAGATTATGTATTATATAATTTCTACTAAAATTAATTAAGTACGTTCATTCGATTTAATTAATGTCGTACTCTTCCAAAGACTTGGGGTTACGTACGTAACGCTACTACTAGAAATACGTATACCCTCTTATACAATTATATGCCGTCTCTCAAAGATTTGGTTGCCCATGATATCCAAAGGTCAATCTCAAACCTTCTTAAATTTATTTTCTTTTTCTTTTTTTTAACGGGTAGGAAATATATTTGTCATGCAAAGGTATTTCTTGGATACATGGTCTTATTTTGGCGTACGTGCTTTTTAATAGCTCTAAAAAGATATTTTTACAAAAAATACAATTTGGAAAACAATTTGCTCATTAATCCGTAAAAAATATTTAGTAAAGTTTGGAATGACAGCTCTAACAGCCACGTGGATGTCAAACATACGATGCCAAGTCATCATCCTTTTGGGGGGTGGGGGGTCTAGACCATCTTGAATGTTCTTACAATTAATGACTATGTCTATGTGTCCTTAATTATTAAAATGGAAGATAATCCTCTCAAGAATATAAAATATGGGCTTTAGTTGGGTACTCTCAAGGATATATATGCTTAACAACTCAATCATATAACAATAATATTCTATTCTTTCACAAAGTGATGACTTGTGGAAGTTTGGTTTCATTAATAGGAAGAAGCCAGTATCTCAAGACTTGATATTCTATTCTTTCTCTCTTGTTCAATCTTGAAAGAAAAAAAAAAAAGAAAAAGAAATGGATGTGACCTTGGAGAACACAGATACTATTTGCAGTTAATTATTCTATTTTAGAGAGACATTTCTTGGCATCTATGCCATTATTTATTGTACACATATTTTGCGCCTTGAGAATTTTATTTTCAGTTTGAGGAGTAGGGGTGGGTTTTAATTTAGAGGACAAATGCCATATAAAGTTAGGACAAACCCTAAATCTAGGAGTGTATATGCTACAGTGGAAAAGGATACACGCATGAGATTGACTACCTTGACTATTAATTAGCTACGTGACTCGATCCCATGAGAATTAATATATATATCTACATGATTAGTGTTGCGCTTTTGTACGTGGGTTCTACTTCTTCTTTCGGATCAGAGCACTGGATCTTATTCCGTGGAATTATTTGAAAAAAATAAAAATGAACAATATTGTTGTCATGCGATAAAGAGTCGTGCTTTTGTTGTATTTTTCTATTGCATAAATACATTTGAAAAGTTTGTAGTTTTCTATTGCAATAAAGAGTGCTTTTCGTTGTATGATATGTATTTATTTTCCATCACAAGATGCTGTGTTAAGCATCGTCATGCGATGTTTCTTTCATCGGAGCTTCTCGAGGTCAGCGTCAAATGTTGAAAATTAACCTTAAAAACTCCTCGAT
>BQKN01000787.1:96555-136040 GCA_022839385.1 Asparagus kiusianus
ACTGAAAAGAGACATTACCATCTGCTGTCTTGTTTGGTGTATTTGGCAAGAACGCAATGATAGACTGTTTTCTAACAAGAAGAGGAATTATATTATGATTTCACAAAATCATGATTTTCTCAAATTTGTGGATAGGTATCAAAAAGGAGTCTGCCAGAACAACAAGATTGCAAGAAAGGAGGAAGAAGAAAATGGCTGATTTGAGGCTGGATGCGGGTATCAAGAATGCTGCTGGTGCTGATGATAGAAGTGCTGGAGGGGTTATTCAGCTGGAATGATCCTTGTGGTTACTAATTTTTGGGAGGACTGCTTTTGGATATCAAAACTTTCAGTAGTTCATATGTGGTTATTTTGTGTTTTCACAGTTAGTCTTGACTTAAGGTCTAACTGGTGGTTAGAAGTTGGGATATCTGTTTTTTTAGTATGTAGTTTCTTTTGAACAAAGATACATATCCTAGGTTGGGGATGTGTATCTTCTATGTAACAACCTTTTTTGATATTTAGCTGGCTGGGATATCTTTATGGTATCCCATCCTTTCTCTCAAAAAAAAAAAATATGAAAAAAAAATGTTGGGTTTTCAATATTCTCGCTAGACCTAGCCAAAAGTCTCCAAAATGTGTTTGTGCTCGAGACCAAATTCACCGTATGACCTGCTCCCACTGGGAGCGCTACTATCTCTAAAAATAGTATAAAATTTTGTAAGGTAAGATCAAACAAAAGGGAAAGAAAAAAAAAATTATTGTAAGGTAAGCCCACAATTAAGACCAACACATTCTAATCTTCTAAACTCAAGTGGTTAGCAAATTAAGCTCATTATAATAACACCGAACCCGTCAATATCTCCCCATTATCCCACGAGAAATTGACATTAACCTTAGAATGGAGTATTTAATGTTCTCCTTCTGTGACCAAGACCAAAACTATACTCCATCCCATATATAAACACACGACAAACAAATCAAACCCTAACCCAAAAAGTACGACAAACAAAATTAGTCTACATCTCCTAAATCTACGACTAGCTTCATTAATTTCCATGGATTCAGTCGAAGTCCCTCAATTCTTCATATGCCCAATCTCCCTCCAAATCATGAAGGACCCGGTCACCGCCGTCACCGGAATAACCTACGAGCGATCGAGCATCGAACGGTGGCTCTTCGTCGACAACAACACGGCTTGTCCGGTTACAAACCAACCCCTACCGAGAGACTCGGACCTGACTCCGAACCACACCCTCCGCCGCCTCATCCAGGCTTGGTGCACCACCAACGCCGTGGACCGCATCCCGACCCCCAAGGCCCCCGTCGACCGCCTCTCCGCGGCCTCCCTCCTCTTCGACCTCTCCAACCCCAACCTCCAGCTCAACTCTCTCAAACTCATTACGACTCTAGCCTCCGACAGCGAGAGCAATCGCCGAACATTGGTTCAGGCCAACGCGAGCCAGCACATTCTCAGACTCGTCGTGTCATGCGCGAACAATCGTCAGTTCGACCGGGTCGAGCTGGGCCTCGGCCTACTGCACTCCCTCCGCGTTCCCGACGACGGGTTCAGGCCGTTGGTCGCCCATAACCATGATCTCGTCGACGCATTGGCTCCGCTCCTGCATCACGAATCGAGCTCGCTCCGTTCCGTCACGATCCAAGCCCTCAGGACCGTAACGGAACTGGCGAGCCCGAATCTACTCGAGCGGCTAAAGGTCGAGTTCTTCGAGGGGGTAGTGAGAACAATCCGCGACAGGATATCGCACGCCGTGACAAAGTGCGCGCTGCACGTGCTCCTCAACGCGAGCCCGTGGGGCCGGAACCGGACCAAGATGGTCGAATCCGGTGCGGTCAACGAGCTCATCGAGCTCGAGCTGACCGGGCCCGATAAGAGACGGACCGAGCTGTGCCTAGGGGTGCTAGACAACCTGTGCGGGTGCGCCGACGGTAGGGCCGACTTGGTGGGGCACGGGGCGGGGCTGGCGGTGGTGGCGAAGAGGATACTGAGGGTGTCGCCCGCGGCGGACGAGAGGGCGGTGGGGGTAATCACGTCAATTTGCAAGTACTCGGCGACGGGGGAGGTTTTGCAAGAAATGTTGAGGGTAGGGGGTGTTTCGAAATTGTGCTTCGTGTTGCAAGCGGACTGTGGGAGTGGGGTTAGGGAGAAGGCGCGGTGGGCGCTGAGGGCTCACTCGAGGGCTTGGAAGAACTCGGCTTGTGTTAGCGCGTATTTGTTGACGAGGTACCCTTAAATTAGATTAGGTTATGGATCTAGATAAGCAATTAATTAATTAGGCGACGCATGCATGTGTTTATACTTGTAATTTTGATAAATTTTAATTTGCAAAAGAAACATTAGGATTCTTAATTTTCGGGGGATCGTAATTAATTGTTTATTGACGGAGAGAGAATTGGATGAAGGTCGTTTCGTAATTGATTGATGGGAGGAGTAGATATGAGTGATGCGCGCTTGAATTGATTGGAATCCAAATACAAATATACTGATCAATTTGGTTATGATGAGAGCTTGATATTCGAAGTTTTCTTCGGGTCGTGGCATTAACTTTTATTTGATTGGATTAAATGTGATTAAAGATTTTGTTGTATTTGATTGAAAAAAACGAGTTAATTAGTTGCATCCGAATTCATAGATCTATGGAAATTGCTTTCCGTGGGAATGATTCCTCACAGTTTGATTGCTCCGTTAAAAATGAAAATATGTAAATGCTTCATTTCGTTATTTTCATTTAACTACTTCTCATATTTTGCGCACAATAAAGAGTAGAGTATTAACCACAATAAACAGAATATGGATAATAACATAAGACTTCATAAATCGTATGTTTACATCAATCAATATTGAATAATCGATTCGAATATATGAATATCGCCAATAATTTTTTCCTATGAAAATGTTATTTATTTGATTCTTGTCGAGACCAAGAACATATGAATCATTGAATATAGGTATAGTTAGTTGAATAGTTATCAATTTATTCGATAATGATTCAAATAATTCCCACTTCAGGTCGTGGCATTCACATAGTCGTGGCATTAACTTTTATTTGATTGGATTAAATGTGATTAACTTTTATTTGATTGGATTAAATGTGATTAACGATTAAAGATTTTGTTGTATTTGATTGCTCCATTAAAAATGAAAATATGTAAATGCTCTACAATTAACTTGTTAATTTGTTAATTGGATAATTTGGCTTGGGATTCACATAGTCAAATGAAAATATGTAAATGAAAATATGTAAATATGTAAATAGGTACAGTTAACTTGTTAATTGGATTGGGATTCACATAGTCAAATTTGAGTAAGTTTATCATTTAATGAGTATAACAGCTGTCAATTTGATCTTTCCACTAATGTCAGATTTTACTTGCTTAAAAATTTATATCCTACCAAATATATCAATTAATAATATATCAAATTACAACATGCTCTACAAAATTGACTTGACTAGGGTATCCATCATCCATGTAATGTGTCATCTCCTCTGTCTTCTTGCCAATTGCATGGCATATGAATACTAATCATATTTTAATTCTAGCTGGTTGCTTGATCGACTAGAAATATCCAGCATTTTTAACACATAATTTATCTAATAGTTCTGGCATTGATGGCTAGCTTTGATCTTCATGCTTCTTAGAATCTTCGTGTATATTCATATATAGATTATTATTAGAAGATTTATTCAATAATCAATTAATTAAGGGTAACAAACTTTAGAGAAAGGGATGCTTGATCGTCGTGGCAAACTCATGGTTGCTGGATTGGGTAATGTTTAAGATTTAAGATCTAAAAATCATTAGTCTACAGGTCCACGTTGGCTGCGCAACGTCGACTTTTCTTTATTTTTAGAAAAATTTACATTTCAACATTTTATCACTATCAATGTTTTCCAACATATATTTCTTAATATTCAATAAAATATTAATTCATAATAGATATACGCGAGGATCATCATGGACAAGACTAAGATTCATAATAGCTGTTCCGTACGTCCATATCATTGATTAGCTGCATTTTAAAACCGCCTAAACTTTTATTTTGAATCCCGGCTCAATTAATATTTTCTTTTGCTTTCTATCTAATTCAAAAGCGTTCATATCTGTTCTTAATTTTGCGATAATAATAATACATATTGACAAAAGAAATAATAGGAAAAGAGAACAATAACGAGGTTCGACGAGCAATATGCAATTAATTGCCTATGTTAATCTTAGAGTATAAGCAAGTCATCATTTCACTAATCCGTAATCTCTTATCTTCCTCCGATGTCCTTATTTTCTCTGTTTTGGATATAATCATAATAGACAAAAATATAAACATGATAAGGTTGCTGCCTATGAGACCAAAATTACGAAATAACCACATAGTTTAAACACCAAGCGAAGTTTAGCGTTTTTGAGATAATAATGAGAAAAACTAATTAAAAAGGTTGATATTCTACCTATCAAGCTTCTTTATGTTTAGAATTAACGAGAAAGTTTTAAGAAACATTTCTAGTTTAGTTTTTATAAGCCTATGTTACATTTTGGTTCCACAATCTTTTTTTTTTCTTTGTATCGTAGGCTATTGTATTTGTAGCCTATATATACTAATATATATATATGCATTTTGAAACTAAGGTCACTTACGTAGTACCACTCAAATTCTTCCAACCAAGTGGATAATCAAAGTTGAGAGCCAACAAAATCTCGGTCCTATGTGGATAAGTGATGCGTCAAGAACGTGTGTGTGGATTTAATTGATTGGCTTTTAATTAATTAATCGAATATCCAAAAGCTTTGTGCTCTTCCTTCACGTTGAAGGGTCCACCGATTGTTATCCACCACGAGGTTTGACTTGCTTACTCAGTGCCTACGTGGCAGTTTATGAATGACTGCAAGGACTGACGTGCCACCACTGGGCATCTTCGCATTTGACCGAATAATTAATTCATCCGGGACTTAATTTCATCAAATGCTTTGATTCAACTTATGTCTCTTCAAGAAAAAATTCGATCTTTTCTTTTTAAGCTTTTCAGGTCAATTTTTAATTTTTAACTTTCATTTAGATTAAAAATTACAGATATGAAGTTATATATTGACTAGGGTTAGTTAAACTTAGATATAGAACATGATTGATGAGAATCTTTGTAGTATACGACAAAATTACTGGTGATCTACTTATAACATGTTCATTATATAAAACAAAATTAACATGCAACTTTGATATTTATAACCTCATTAAGAATCCTTTACAGGGGAGACAGTGTGAAAGAGACAATATCTTAGTCCTTGTGTTCTGGAGACAGTCTTGTACACTGACAATAATAACAGTTGTCTACAGCTCAAGAATACCTTACTACGATAATAATATAGAATGAATTTTATAAATTAATATCCTAGATATTAATTTTTTTTACACCTTATAAATTGATCAAAAAGGTTGAATGTTGTTGTGCATATAACTTAGATTTTACAATTGGATTAACCAAACTATGTCACGTGAGCAAAACAACTCAGTCAATAGGTAACCTACTTAACCTAAAAGTAGAGGACATAGAGGACATTTACAACTCAGCCAATGATTGCCCATGACAATCGAACTCACCTCATTTTCGGATGTTATGTCTCGTTCCAACCCGGCCCAATCTTATGGCACTTTGCCTGATTGGAAACGATTGATTCCAATCGTATCGAATCCTCAACATATCATGTTATGAGATATCAACTGATAGCCAACCTCTCTGATTGGCAACTTCTATGACAGCTCTGATCTTAACACATCAGAGGAGCTTTCCTCCGCCAATAAGGTCCTGACGTGTGATCTTACTTGCCCGCAAGTAACAGTCGTAACTACCTTGGCCGATACGATGATGTCATATGTACCAGCCGATTTGCCCAGACAAATCCCGATAAATATATATATCACCTTATTTTAGGTAAAAGAGTAACTTTATTATTTGCTAGTCGAGCATACCTAGTCTTTGACTTTAATCGTCAATAGTCTTCTGAGGGGGCATTGGTGGAAAGCCAGCCATTAATAATCTGACACTTTTTCTGAGTATCTCAAGCTATCTCAGAGTATATCAACACCAGATTTCTAGGACGGTCACGAGGCCCTCAACATCGATCTATTTAATCTGGCAGACTCAATATTAATTAGCATAAGTTAGTAGTTAGTAATTAAAATTTGGAAAATGATAATCATACTGCAATCTCTATCTTACTCCGGTACTAGTACTAACAAATGTGTGTGTCATTTCTTAAAAACTGTCAAGAAAAATTATGAGTCAGCAAAGACTTTTTTTTTTTTTTGGGAAGTACGAAAATAATATAAGTTACGGTTTTTCTATAGAGTGCCCTTGGGCACTCTATAAGAGATGAGAGAGATAGAGAGAAATGAATGAGGAGAAGATCCCAATGCAAATCAGGGGACCCCCTCTCCTCATTAATTTCTCTCTATCTCTCTCCTCTCTTATAGAGTGCACAAGGGCACTCTATAGAAAAACCGTAAGTCTTATAGTATAGTTATCACCGCTCTCCAAATTTAGACCTGTGCTGCCAATTAGAAAGGTGGCAAGGAATAGACTATAGTTGGTGAAGAACTCATATATGGTTTCAAATTTCAACATCATAAGCACGTGGTTTGATGTCAAAAGTCCACATATATAACTTTAAAAAAAAAATTAAAACCAAAGTATTAACAGCCTACACCTTATCTACCAACCAACAATTCTATTTTTAATTGACCATGTTGGAAATCACATTTCGTTCGACAAAGTTTGAAACCCGAGAAACCTAACACGATGTATATATGAAGATTTGAAGGCATGGAGTATGTACCAAATATTTTCAACATTAATTAATTTCCTCTCCTACGCTTCAAAGTCTGCAACGGGAAAAATATAGTATTTTCTCTAGCTCAAGATCAAAACCAGCCGTACGAATCTTGGAATTCTATATGTTTTGTCATATGATCGAGATCGAGCTTATTAATTATAGTTGGAATATCACGTTATATGTTGAAATACTTTGTAATATAATTTGCATAAGACTGGCGGTTCATGCATATGTATATAACTGCTGAAAAATATTTCGTGTGTATGGAGAAGAAAGTAATGATAGGATTTTTAGAATCTATCATTGTTTTCGTCGAAAGTTGCCTTCATCATTGATTTCATTAAAACTTCAATCGTTACAAATGAATTCAAATAACAAAGAATTAAAAATTACAACTTTCTTGAAAATAAACACAAGATCCGTTTATCGTCTCTTGCTTGCGTGGGTCTTTAGCCTGTGACGGGGACGTCGATATCCGTGGACCACCGGGCAATCAGATCTGATCCAGAAAAATCGGGCAGAGCTTCGTCGATCCGCGAGGAGATCTAGAAACTTGAAGCGCCTATCTCGGATAAAGCGAGATATTTGCTCTTCTTAGGATTACCGACGAGGGGTAATACTAAGGAACGAATGGGGTGATGAAGATCTGAAGAAGAACTCTCCTGTGTTGAGATGCTCGATCACTCTTCACTGCAGCAGGGCTTCGCCAATCCTCTCCAAAAATCCAGATCTCCCAAATTAAAAGTGAAGCCTAAGGCTCCTATTTATAGGCAAGATGGCGTATAGGGCGGTTAAAACGGACTCCACAGCGTAAATTCGCCTTCGGACACCCCTGAGGTGTCCCAGAAATTCCGAGACACCCCTAGGGTGTCTCGGATTTTCCGAGACACCCCTGGGGTGTCTCAGAAAATCTAAGACACCCCTGGGGTATCTCACATTAACCGAGACGCTCCATTGAGGTGTATTCGTCCGCTTCCGCTGTAAATTCTTCGTCCGAACTCGGATTTTAGCGATTCGAAGTGCGTTGGAAGCCGACGAGGATTTCTATAAGCTCCAATGATTAGATCATCTGTAGAATAAATGAGACACGAGGGGCGATGCGCCTTTTGTAAACGTCGCGGGGCTCCCGATCAGTCCGTATTCTCGTTATTCCGAAATTCCGTTGCTTCACATAGTTTGTCAATTTACTTCAAGCATTTGTCGATGTTAATCAAGCTTCTGTGATTCGAATAGTGACGTTCATCGTCTTCTCTTAATTTCGAGCCGTTCGCGGGGACCTATGGGCAATTTTTGACGCCTACAATCATATACAGTAATTAAGCATGCTTTTCCCCTCGCTTTACGTATTCTTATTTTTCAGTAATTTATTATTATTATTATTTACAGTGAACGCACAGATAGGTTTTATTCAGGCCTTAAATCATGCATGTGAAGTACAAAATCATGCATGAAAGTATTTTTTTTCTCATCATATTAATTTATTATTTTGATGTCTTATAATAAAAATGTTTAATAACGAAAAAAGGATTCAAGTAATGACCATTTTTGCCATCTCATCCTCTCTCAAACAAAGTGAAAAACAACTTGGCATGAATTGACACTAATTTGGGTTTGGATTAGGATCTGGTTGACTAATCAATGATCTACTGATTAATTAGTCCTCTTTATATCTTGGAGAAAGAACTTCATGCCGTGCGTATAAATATAAATCCATAAAAACTGTAACTAATCAATGTAATTTATAACTGATTATATCTATGATCTATAAATTTTCTCAATTGCACGTACTGCAGTTAAAATCCAGTAAAATTGCCTTTGGCAAAAAAACTTCTTGCCGTACAAAAAAATGAATGAAAGAATGTGACTAATTTAATCATGATCATTATCAAACTGATCAAAGAATATGTTAATTAATCAGGATAAGCGCTCTGAAGCTGAGGAGAAACGCAGGGAGAGTTCCTCCAAACCCTAGCGTGCATCCTCAGCATCTCCTTCGCCCTCTCCTTGGTCTTCGACCCGCACTCCACCTGCACCAGCAAGCACAGCTTCGACACGACCCCGACCTCCGTCATCTCCTTCAGCACCGCCGCCGTCGGCGAGCACTTGGCGATCCAGTACACCACCCCCACCGCCCCCTCGCTCGCCGCCACCGAAACCCTGACCAGCTTCCTCGCCACCACCGCGATCCCCGCCGCGTGGCCGACGATCTCCGCCCGCCCTTCCGCGCACTCGGCGAGGCGGGACAGCACGGCGAGCGCCATCTCGGCCCCCCTCTTCTCGGTTTCGTCCAGCAGGAGCTCGACTAGGGCCGCGACCCCCCCGGCATCCACCGCCTTCTCCTTGTTGCGGCCGAAGCGGGTCGCCGTGGCGAGGATCTGCAGCGCCGCCTTCGCCGACTGGTACGAGATCCGGTCCCTCAGCACCCTGACGATCTCGACGAAGAAGTCCCGCTTCAGGCTCATCAGCTTCGACGGGGGGAGGACCGACGCGATCGGTTTCAAGAGGAGGGCCGAGTAAGCCCGGCACTCCTGGCAGCTAGACCGCCGCAGGACCGACGTCAACGCGTCGACGAAGCCCGGGTTCTCCTCCAGGAGCTTTAGCAGCCCGGGCTCCGACGCGCGCAGGGAGTGCAGGGCGCTGAGCGCTTCGCCCAGGACGAGGGGCGACTCTAGGTTCTCCGCGACGACCGACGCCAGGAACTCGGCGGCGCCGGACGACTCGGCGACCCGCCTGTTCCTGTCGCTCTCCGAGACTATCCCCTTCAGCCTCCCCAGGGACTGCAGGAGGGAGTGGTGGTCGGCCGGGCTCGACGCGGCGGCCCCGATGAGGTCGGCGACGTGGGCCCGGGTGACGGGGGGGCGGGGGGTGGGGAAGCGCTCGATGCCTTGGGAGGAGGAGGAGTTGAGGGCGCACCAGGCCTGGATGAGGCGGCGGAGGGTGACGTTGGGGGTGGTGAGGTCGGGGTCGACGGGCTGCTTGGTGAGGGGGCACGTGTCGTGCCTCAGGGTGAAGATCCAGTGCTCGACGTTGTGGCGGTCGTAGGTGATGCCGGTGGAGAGGGTGACGGGGTCCCTCATGATCTGGAGGGAGATCGGGCAGAGGAAGAACGAGGGGACTTCGACCGATCCTTCCATTTAATTTGTTGACAAACCAGTTTACTAATTGCGATTAGTTTGTGATTAGTGATGAGAGAGAGGATTTATGATGATTTAGTGATTGAGAGTTGAATGAAGAGAGAGGTGATTTATATGGAGGAGGGGGAGGGGGAAAAGTTTGGAGGGAGTCAACCGTCGAAGAAGTCCACGCGGGGGTCTTTTGGGGAATTTTAAATGACAGCGGAGGGGGGTTCTAATTAGGCTGTCCCTTTTTTAATTTGTCTCAAGTAGCCGTCCATTTATGTATTTTTTATATATTTTTTTTTCCGTCGATTATGTCATGGTAAAATATAAAAGCTGGCGCGGCTTAAAATTTCGGAACATTTCAATGAAGAACGTTTCACAATAAATTGAACCTAATCATGTGAAAGTAGATGTCGCATCAAATTTGAACTATGTCGACAGACAAAAATAAACACCATGAAGAAGAAAGTAAATCATCTTACTAATATTCTTCATGTGCGTGTAATGACTGTTATGACTTGGTTTTGATGATATTGAGAGAAGAGTTTGAGGCTTATAAGATTTCATATATTAGCTATTAGACCGATTTATTTAATAATAAAAAAGAAAAATCTTTTTAATTACACATCAATGTTCGATGTAAATATTTCTATTTTCACGTATATTGTTAATTAGATATCATCCCCTTAAATTAATCATAAGTAATTGGATAGAAGCAGCTTAATTAAATCGATCTTCATATTTTGATATTAGGCCCTCAAATTAATGGCTATGATATGTTGATATGAACCTCAAGGTCACATCCGTATTTTGATATTAGCCCCTCAAATAGGCATGATGTGTTCATATGAGCCCCTTGTATTAACACATCACGGCAACTTGAGGGGCTAATGTCAAATTACATTCAGTGTAAGGGGCTAATATCTAAAGTCCCCTTTTTATATATGTGATTGAAATATTGTAGATAAGGAATTCCCACCTGTCATCTTTCTTTTAAAAAACTAAAGTGAAATATTGTTGCTATCACTAAGAATCTAAACATATAATGGGAAAAATAGTGAGAGATACCCTAATATTAGTACAATATTTATATAGAACAAAGTGATGTGATCTTTATAAATTTTACTCTGCAATCTTGCTCCAATTATTCCACTTATATATAACTAGAATTATCTCACAAATAGTGTATATACCCAACAAAAGAAAATAAAAAGAAAGAAATATCTATCATTTATTTGAAAATGGAATTTCTGCAAATTTGACAACTTTACCCCTTAGTTTACTGTTAAATTTCTTCAGACCCAAATTTCGTCAAACGTCAACCAAAAGTTCCCCGCTGACCTTTTAGAACTATACCCACAGCTTACCTCTGACCTTTCAACCTAATCTCCAACACACTCTTTTGCCAGCTTTAATTAAGCCACGTGACGAAATTGATGCCTTTCGCGTATGGCAAGAGATCGATCTCAGATCGAGTCGGTGGACGGCTGGGATTAAAAAACGTGATGTAAATGAAGCTGGGTTCGTGTGCAAGTCAAAAGCAGCGGCCTGTCTGGTGATTTCACAGCGTGCGGGCCCGTGTAGGTGCCCATGCATGAACCTTATCATGTGGAGGAGAGAAATGATGCTACTTTAATCTTAGGGGCTGTTTGGTTGCACATTTTTTGAGAATTTTTTTTAAATATCTGATAATGACAATTTTGTAATTAAAAGTTTTTCTTATATTTCTGTAAATTGTGTTTGGTTCAATAAAAAAAATTATAGAAATATTTTCTATAAAATATCAAAAACTACTAAATTTTACAATAAACAATTTCCTCTCAAAATGAGAGGAAATCAACAGAAAATCTGACACATTCCTTATTTAATCAACAAAACCCGTCTCATACCCATTCCTTATTTTGAACCAAACAAACAAAGTACAAAAAATAAGAAAATTGGTATTTTTTGACTTTTCAAAACTTTTCCTATAATTTTTTTAAGAAATACAAGGAAATCATATTTTGAACCAAACAAAAATATGATTATTTTGAACCAAACAAACAAAGTACAAAAAATAAGAAAATTGGTATTTTTTGACTTCTCAAAACTTTTCCTATAATTTTTTTAAGAAATACAAGGAAATCATATTTTGGGTGGAAAACATTTCCTATAATTTCTAGAAATTGAACCAAACACCCCCTTAGTGGACGATTATTTCAGAAGTTATTCTAGTTTTAGATAGTTTTAGGTCCAAAAAAAATTCACAGATAATTTACCTCGAATCCATTGTTTGGATATATGGAATTTTACTACGTGAGGATGTATTTTCATCGCACATTTAATGGCAATGCTTACCATATATAACTAAATTGGATGCAAGATTTTGTACAATTTTTTTTTCTTAAAAACAATTTGTGACTCACGCTTACCTTTACTAATAGTTATATGACGAACTAGACATTAGAAATCAGAAAAAACTGGACCGAGGAATCAATTCCAACCAGTTCCTCAAGAGGCTGCCACCAAACAAACCCCGGTGCATATTTTAGGTACACGTGAAATCGGCATGAGAAATTTTTGAAGTTGTATGTATGTATACAGAGTTTCCTATTTGACGTAATAGATAAATTCAAAATTCGAAAATGTTTGAAAATTCGGTCGGCACGTAGATTTGACGTTACCACGTCAGCTTAATTACATGTGGGACGTACAGCATCACCGTCATCATTAGATAAAAAAGAAGAAAAATTTAGACGCCCACGGGCGAGACTAGAATGCAATGGATCCGGACATATACGTTGGCCAATTTTACCCAACAACCATATTTATCCTCAGAAAAGTAACAAGTCTTTTAATTTGGTTAAGCAAGAAAAATTAATCCAGCTAATATATAATTAGGCGCCATATAATTCAATTTCACGCCTCTCGTACCTACAATATGCCTTGGGTCTTCGTTCAAATTTACGTCTGAAAGCATTAAGCGGTGATGCGGCTTTAAATTCCAGAAAATTAAAGCATGAAAACAATAATTTAATAATAATAACAACCAAGAGAAAAGCAAACGAAAGGGTAGGCAGAACGTGGTTCAGATCAACCCCCACAAAACTCGTAGAATTTCTAAATCATTTCAGCAGGAAACTTGTTATTATTCGAATCCAATCATAGGGGGGGCCTTTGATTTATCTCTAATTAAGATTGCGATGTGGAATCTGTTTCAGCATAATTATTACATGTGTATTTGGGCCGCGCTGCATGCATGAATGGATTCCTGTCGGAAGCAAAAATTGGCTTTGATTCGCGCTAATGACGAGACATCACAAACCAACAACTTCTACATCATTTTGGAAAGGGTCACTTGCATACATACCCCTTAAATCATGTGTATTTGCAAGGCTGCCCTAGAATTCAAATCTTAATATTTGCAAAACTACCCCTCAAACTTTCGATTTTGAAAAAAAAAAAAAAAAATTTATCCCCGGATCTATCAATCTTCAGCTTTAACAGGCAAATTTGCAACTGCGATGTAGAAATAATCTACAAAATAATTAAAATTATACTGACCTAGTTGTCGATTCTAAGGGCTTCTTTTTTTTAGCTTGCCAAAGTTGATGATTTGAAAGGTCACTCTGCAAATACTAAGATTCGGAGAGTAGCTTTGCAAATATCCCTTAAAGAAGTGGGCCATCTGCACTTGTTTACTTTCCATAGAAATGGAGGCGAAACCATGCTCCTACTAAACAATTTGCAAAAGGGTTTAATGAAAAACAATACAATAAAACACTTGCGGATGTACAGCAAGAGAGAGAGAGAGAGAGAGATTCAGATTCTTCAATTCAGACCAGTAGTCCCCAGCGAAACAACACTTTCAAACAAACAAACAAAAATGCAAAGACCCAAAAAGGAAAACGCTCTCCGGTAAAATGTTGAAAACTAAAGCACTATCAAATACGACATGTACAAACAAAAGAATCACATGGTAATTAATACCCACAAAGGCTCTCTCCTTTCTGCAGCCAGAGGAATAACTAGTATTTTCGACTCTACAAATCGGTTTCTCTAAGTCACTAGTCCCATACTATTGGTGTACAAACATGTACAACATATTCAATGTACAAAAGCTGTACAAAATAAATGGAGAATTATACCGCTTCTTTCCTTTTGTCTATTGCCCCCTTTCTTCCTTCCTAACTCCAGAAGACACTTAGCATAGCGATCGGGCAAACTAGTTTCCCCAAGAGAAAGGTAAATGTGGTTCATGAGAAATTCTGAAGTATCACTTCGATTGCCAGGAGCGCTCCCCCACCCAAACCTCTCTCTCGAACACTGTCCTTGACAAAAGAGGAATCCGCAGAAGCTCAAGTTATTTTCCATGAACTGATTGTTTATGTGCCTTCTCGTCGTGTATATCTTGAACTAAATCTCGGAGCTCCGGGAATACAGAGATGACCAACAGTTCCAACGCACTATATGCAAGCTGTTTAACACAAATGGTTGACTGCAGACACAGAAGAATAGCATTAACTAAAAAAATCAAAAATATCAAAGGAAAGAACAAAACTAATGCTTTTCATAATTTTCAGCTTTTACCTGGAGGAAGTAATAGATGTCTTTTGCACTTTTGCGATACTGGCTACTCCCAATTAGACTAACTAAAGTAGTTGGAGCTCCACCTGCCAAGAGTTAACTCCAGTTATTAGCTCTCGCAAACAATGATTCATGTGGAAAAGTACAATTACAAATCAAGGTCGTACTCGCTGCTGTTGAAGACTCACAGCCTCTCTGTTGACTTTTAATTATGGATATGAAGATTTTAAAAGTTACTAAAACATAAACATAGCTTAGGCACAACTCTAAAACAGAAGGCTCACATTAAACAAATAATTGACCCGAAATTAGGGTGCCATTGCATGAAAGGTTACTGACGCATAGGCTAGGCTCTTGTGGAAGCACCCAAATAAAATGAGTGCAAATGAAAGAGGTGGGGGGGGGGGGGGGGGGAGATTTTGAATGAAGCACCACAATAATAATAAATGGTTGTGATTGGAGTAGTGGTCCTTCCACTGTTTTTTTTCACAGAGAAGAGGGAGGATCCAAATCAATAACAAGCCCCAACCACTCAACAATAAAATTATTGCGGCCAGAAAAAAGTATGCACATCTTCAAATTGAATACTAGAGTCCTAGCTAGCATAAGCAATGTTGTGATGTTCATGAAAATAAAGTTTCTGAAGGAAAGGGAGAAAATTTCAAATATAATAGGAGCGTTGTGCATAAAGAAACAAAAGATAAGATCTATTACTCATACATTCTCATCAAGAAAGAAAGTCACATCTTGGGTTGAAAACAGCATTAAAAACATATGTGCAATGAAAGATTGTGATTTGTGAAGGAAAACGTCTCACCGAGGATCATTTTCTTAACATCACTTGCTCTCCGTGCCGCCTCAAGCTGAAGCTGAAAGGAGCTTGGAGTAACAGATTCATCACCAGATGTTCGACCCGCATTTTCAGCTGGCATGTTTCTCAACTTAAGAAAGAATGTACCATTAGGCCAGAGAACCTGGTCACCATGAGATAGAACTATGAATATTAGCTAATAGGATTATGGCTGTACAAAAACACAGGTTAAATAATGTATAAGAAACACGACTTTTTCTCTGAGAAACAGCTTGGTTTCCATGGGATTAAATAATGTATAAGAAACACAAGTTTTTATTAGGGATCCAACATGATTTGCATAAATTGCATAGGATGAAGAATTATCTCGGTACATTGCTGCTGCCTCTTGACTAGTACTAGGGTATAATAAATATGAACAAATATTATCAAATGAAAAGCACAAATTATTATTTCACTAAAGACAGATTTATCATGCAGTGAGAAAGTTTATCCAAAAAGGGCACATTGATTAGAGTTGAAAACCAGCAAAAAAACAGTAACATGCAGCTGTTTTCGGACATAAATTCCAACAGGCAGGTATAGAAATCTAACCATAGCTGGGGGGACTGCAGTATGAACACAAAGCAAAACATTGAAGGATAAGAATTTCTCTTCTTACATTGTAAACCCAACGGATTCCATGAGCAATAACTTCATCGTTTCGAAGCAAATGAATCTGCCTCAGTATCCAGTCATCAATTGCATCTTCCATCATTAGTTGCAAAATCTGTTTTGATATCCAAAAGACTTGTCTTCTGCAAAATGTAGAATAGAAAGAATTACCTATCTTGATGCAAACCATCACACACATAGTTTGGATTTCTTATAGTGAACCAAGATAAAAGAAACTAGATATATTGTATTCTATATTATTTTTTTTATGAAGTTCTATTTCACATTAACAGTTCAGATATAGAGATGAGTGTAGTGACACATCTTTCCATGCGAATTTCCTTTAGTTCTTGAGGATAAAAAAGATGGTTCTGACTTACAAAGGGTTGTTCAGAATAACTTCACTCATTGTGAATGTCATGATTAATCCATGGTCAGTCCAGAATATCTTAGGTACCGATCTTCTTAAATTATGACAAATAACAAGACTTTTCATGCATCCACCATTCTGCAAATCTTTAAACTGATAGAGTGTGAGTATAAAAACAAATATTCTCTGCATTTTCTAAATTGGTGTATGATATTTTAGGGTTTTATACTTCATGCATTGGTTCTGAATACCTGTTTCAAGCAAGATTAATGTCTATTATTCTAAAACTTGTATTGACAAAGACCAAGACCTGTCACCTAGTCAATATTGCTGCATTATAGAATGCTTAAATTGCCTAGCAAACCAAGGCTACATGAAACTTTGGGCTCTAAGCCAATAATGTTAAATGCAGTGTAAACAAAAGAGTCACCTCTCTAATTTGTCATTAATTTAAGATGATTGGCACCAAAGATACTGCAGACAAACCATGGATTAATCAAGGCTTACAAAATCAGTGAGAAGTTATTATGAATAGCAACCCCTTAAAAGTCGGAATGATCATTTTTATTGTAGATAATTTCAAGAATTAAAAGACAACCAATTCCCAATTACCTCAACCTCTCCCTCTCAACTCATAAACCTTGACAGGAAATTCATGGAGAAACCATCTAACTAAATGTTGGTGGAAGAAAAGTAAAACAAATACCTTAGCCAACCTCTCCGATTAAGCTGGAACATTTTATCAACCAAGTTCAACAATGGTACGCTAACATTAGGTGGTGTCCACTGCAAAAAAAGCAATAGATATAAGCACAATTGAAGTTTAATGGTTACAAAAATGAAAAAAGGTTGATAAGGAGCTCCAAGAATCAAAAGGGGGGGAAGCTAATGCGGTAACGCCGTCTCGGTATGGACTACAACAATAATCTAATTTTCCAAATTACAATTAATGCTCAATATACCATCTGCTATGACAGTATGAATTAAAAGAGATTATCCTTTTTTTTACTTCAAAAGGAAAGATCCTCTTGAGCAAATAGTACGATATCAGTGAATATGAGAAAAGAGTAACATCAGTGAATAATTTAATTGAACAATTGAATAAATCGTCATAGACTGAAGTAATCAAAATAAATGGGAAAGTCAATCGAATTTAGTCTGTCTTACATACCTAGTACCTTTCAGTGCTTTCACATTAGACAGCAGATTCACCATGACTATACCATATTACTAGCTTATACAGAGATCTTTACAGATGAGCAAGAAAACCCAAACTTCTCTCGCCGCCACCACTAGATGCTATTGCATACATTGGAAGCCTGAAGCTCTGGAACATAGCTCAAGTCATCCCTTCAAGTTGGATCCAAGAAAAAAACAGGTTTGGCTCATCTAAACCCTTCGATTTTCAACATGCACAAGCCTTATTAATCTTGTATCTTGAGTTGCCAGTGTTCTAAATGTCGGCCAACATGTCGTACATGTCGGCCAACATGTCGGATTTAGGGGTCAACCGATATGATATCAAGCTTTTTAATGCGTATTGCATTTTAGGATTCATGTCGGATATATCGGGGGGCATGTCGAATATGTCGGGCGATTTTTCAGTCTAAAAAATTACATTATTTTTTTATTATGTTTATCTAATCAGGTTTGGGCTTAAATTCTTGATTGTCTTAATATTGCTTCCAAAGACAAAACCTAATCAGTTAGGGCATATGATAAAAAACCGAAGTCATTTCTGTCGCTCATCTTCTCTCTCTCCTTCGACATCTCATCGGTCTCTTCTCCGAGTTGTTCCTTCGACATCAATATCGAGCGCTCTTCTCTCCTTGACCGCAACATCAGACTCTTTCTTTTCTCACCTCTTTCCTTCAACATCAACCTAAGCATCATAAGTTACTTGCATTTTTATATGTTTAGACAATAGAATTTTTAAGTATGTTTAGATTTCATTTAGAATACTTATATTACACATATGCACACTGTCCGATATGACAATCCGATATTTTTTCATGTCTCCTGACATATCCCTTATTTTCGTTATCCGACAGGAATTTGAGCCGTCCGATATGAACCAAACATCCGACAATTAAAACCTTGGGAGTTGCAAACTACTTCCAGATCTCTGCATGGCCTACTAGGCTACTATAAAAGCCTCACTATCATGCTTGGGCACCAAGGCAATCAACATGTAAATTCCTTTTGTTCTTAAAAAAAACCTTTTCCATACACATGTTGCTATTTTACTTTATAGATACTTCCCTGTAATTCTTAGATAAACATAACACTTGCCCCAGCAATGAGTAAATATTTCATAGTAACCTCATTAGACCATACATCTCTCTTGGTATATCTAGATAATAGGTAGGAACATAAACTGAAACGTTCTGGAGCTACAAAATAGTTATCGAATCTTGCATTAAGACTGCTACAAACATTCCATGGAGTTGGTAAGTGACTAGACAACATAAAATACAGTAAACAACAACCACCACAAATCCTTTATCCAAAAATTTTGGTCATTAGTTACATGAACGCTATTCTTACATTTATTTAGAGTTTTTTCCTCCTTAAGTTAACCACTATCATATTCATCTTAATATCTTCCAAACATGTTATTTGAGATCCAGCTCTAGTCATCTTAGCTCAATTATATTATTATCACATCTCGTAATTGCACATCTTGTGATATCTGTTGCACATGGCCAAACCCTCTCAATCCATTTTCTCTTATTCTAGCCCTGAGGCCTCGTTTGGTATGCAGGGATGAGTGGGAATGGAAGCGCAATTCTCACTTCTCATTCCTTCATACCAAACACAACCTCTTTTTGAGAGCTAGAATGCTCATTCCCTCCCCCTTCATTGCCATTATGTGGGAATAAGCGTTCCTAACGAGATGATAGGGAATAAACATTCCCGCTTATGTAAGAGTCTAAGACTCAATAAAAAGTACATGACTTCTAAATATGTCCATTCCCACTTCATTCTCTAAATTGCATCCAAACGTGAGAATGGAAATAAGCATTTCATTCCCATATTAATGTCGTTCCATTTCTTGCTCCATTCCATTCTCATTTCACTCTATTCATGCGTACCAAACGAGGCGTTAGTGAATTTCCACAAGGGTGATGGGAACATTCTCATTTCTGATGCACGCATACCAGTGTTTTAAATATCGGCCGCCATGGCGGACATGGCGGCCGATATTGCGGTTTTGTTGCCTAGCCGATACGAAATCGCTGATTTTAACTCGTATTGCGTTTTTGGGGTCATGGCGGGGATATATCGGAAAAAATCGGACATTGCGGGCGCCATTTCGGGGATCAAAAATCGGCCAACTTTGTTAAATATCGGTTTTAGGCTTATTGGGTCGAATTTGAACCCGACCCGACCCAATAAGCCATATTAGTTTTAAGCTAGGGTTTTTTCCCCCATTTCAGCCGATCCTCAACTCAGCTGCTCCTTCTCCTTGCGACGACATGGAATAGACGACGCCGACGACCGACGACGCCGACGACGCCGACGACCGACGACGCTAACGACGACGACCGCCGCCGAATCCTTCACCTCTGGATCTGCCGCCGACCGACTCAAACTCAGGTTTTTTTTCATTTTTTTCTTGTTTTCTTCTTTTTTTTAAAATAATTTTTTTTCTCTTCTTTTCTCTGCAACGAGATTATCTCTTTGCTCGACCGCCGACCGACTCTAGTTTGATTTTATTTGCTGGTAAGTGGTAATTGAAAGTTTTGATCTTTGTCTAGTTTGATGAGAATGCCCCCCTCAAGAGGTTAAAAGGCAATCTAATTCCCGTGTTTCTTTTTCTTTTTCTTTTCTTGTTTCCTTTCCCTTTTTTTATTTTGGAAACCTTATCAAAATTATTCTCCAAAGACCGAAATTTCAAAACATAAAGGAGATCCATTAATTCCTCTCCCCACGCTGAATCCGTCATGCTTTGCTTGCATTTACATTAGCAAGAGTGTTACAGTTGGAAATAGTGCTATTAGTGTGACCTCTTTTAACTGCAGCGTCGACTTTGTCATGAGAAAAATTCCCCCCCCTCTAGCTTTGACATAATTTCTACAGTAGTTTTATTTTTCGGATAATTTGTCGAGTCCATGTATCTGTGCTTAAGTAATCAAATATTAATATCTGTATTAGATCCGATCAAATGGATGTATCCGTGCGAACGTTGTACATATAGCTTTTGTTTCAAACTGTTATTTACATAATTGTTTCAAACGTTGTACAATAATTTTGGTAGCTGTGTTGGCCCTGTTGGGAAATTTGATTGATTAGTGATCCTAATATCAATAATCATATGTTTAGACAATATAATTATCAAGTATGTGAAGATTTCATTTATGATATTATATCAACCTATCCGATATGGCAATCCGATATTTTTTTCATGTCCCCCGATATATCCCCGATTTCCGCTATCCGACATGAATTTTGGCCGACCGACATGAACCCGACATCCGACATTTAAAACATTGACGCATACCATAAACCAATGTTGGTCTAATAACTGTCTAATAGGATTTACCCTTCAATTTTATAAGTATCCACGGTTACATATGACTCCAAATATATTCCATTAAGCATCCTAATTTAATTCGATGAACCGTAATATCTTCAATCTCCTCATCTTGACGAATGATGAATCCTGGATACCAGAGTGATTACTCCTACGTATTTATTGACTGCCAATTAAGAAACAAGCTGCTAAATTTTAAGAAGTTCGCGAAGAAATGAGGTCAACGATAATATGAGCTAGAGATTTGCAACCGTCTTAAGAGTATCTCATGAACCTTTCTAACATCACAATGTAACATAAAACTAACTTCTGCCAGCATGTGCACTTACAATCTCTCAGTCACAAAAAGTTGATAAACTAATGATGCTGACAATGAGTAGTGAATATGAACCATTAAAATTATGTCAGCAACATGTGGACATGGCAAAGTTACGTGCATTTATCAAAGAATATGATTTGAGTACCTCAGGAGGCATTCCCGCTGGATCTTCAAGAAGGCCCCGTGTTACAGAGCTCTTTGAGGCTAAGAACTTGTCGAGTTGGTCTGGTTCTTGGCTCCTATGAGAATCTAGACTTCTAGATTCCTCCATTTGCTTGACAACCCGAGGTGGAAAACTTTTAGAGTTCAATTCATTATCTGAGTGCCATCCGCTAATTCCTGCAGAAGAATGATCTTCATCTTGAGCATCATCGTCTGACATACTATGAGAAGTTTCCATATTACTATAGCTTGAAAAGTTTTTATTTGTTTCTTCATCATGCCAAGGTAAAGCCATTCCCCCGTCTGCCATTTGGGAAGGTTCACGACTTGGTGATGAGCCAACAACGCGCCGCAAACCATCTGAAACACCTTTAAATTGGCGAACTATATCATCCATGGCATCATCCACATTGACTGTTGAAGTGATAACAAATAGTTAGATTAGAACAAACTAGTGAAATAATCAATCATATATTGAACACCATTGAGTAATAGATGCTTGTGACGAAATACTATATATAAGTATGAAAACAATTTGAACCAGTTAATTGTCTAAAGAACTGGTTCCAGAATTTGTAAACTAAAGACATTACAGAAGAACATATGAAGTTCAACATGTAAACAGTTTCTATTCAGTATCATGTTGAAGGGTGATGCAACTCAGACCATTTTCTCATTTGCAAATTGATAACTAGTTCATGTCAAACACCACCAGTAGACTGGTTTATTAACAACACTAAACAAAGTTAAATTGGAAATAATATCGCTACTAAGGGAAAATAAAATATGAATGATGAATATAATGATAGACTAAGACTAAGATAAAAGCAGCATGATTACTGAAAAAAAGAAATTTATCGGAAGTTACAGTAAAACACCAGGCATAAGTGAAAATTCATATAACAAGAGTTAAAGAAATTATTAAGCTATAAGAGTGAATTGTTAAGCAGCCACATACCAGCCAACGTTTTCATCACAGATGTGGATTTTCCGAAAGAGTAATTCTTCATCCACAAAAGGGAAAATATCAATTCTCAGAAAAATGAAATTCTGAGATGAGAAAGCATCCCATATTTGAAAAAGAATAATGACATTAAGAGCAAAATAAGATCGATACCTTTGAAGAAACACTTAAAAAATCCCACACTTCATGTTGCTCTGCAACATTTGCAATTGATAGAAGATTCTGGAAATTTTAAGCTAAAATGAACATCTGGTGTAACTGAGTCTCTAGTTTATAATTATAGCAAGTCCATGGAAGAATGAATCATACCTGCAAATATTTGTCGAGAAGTATGCATCTCTGGTGTACAAAATAGTCATCAATACTGGATGAGAGAAACCTCTTCGGAGGCAAATGTAATGAGTAGTTTGGTATGTCCTTAAGATGCCGATGCAATCGCTCAAAATTCCGGTATCTACAAGCAAACATGACATTATCAGAATTAAGCTAAAGAAACTGGAGAATCCAATTTTACTCAACGGAATAAGAATATTAAAAATTGCTAAAAGAAACTGAAAGGTGCTGTACATGCCTTCTCTTCACAAACCAGGTTTTGCTCTCTGCATCAGTCACAGCAATAGAGTAAACTGCAAAAGATTTTGATCCAATTTTTTCGAAGTATGCTCCAACAACCTGCAGAAAAATTTTTGCACCAATATAAGAATCGAGAAAATTAATGATTGATACAGAAAATAGAAGCAAAAAAAAAAAAGCGAAGAGTTGACAAAATTAGTTTTCTGTGCTGAACTATTTCCAGCTATATCTAATGTTTAAAGTTTATCATTATACAGTGTGTTAACAACATATGAACATGTGCTGGAAAGAGAGAAAGGAGGAAAACCATGATCAATGGACTTCTTCAGTATAAGTTGCATCTTTTACATTGCTAATGAATAGAATTATATCAATGAATGAAAGTAATACAACTAACTCTGGAAATAAATTAGCAAGGAAACACATTAAACATCAGATATCTGGAAAATCATGCAGGAAAAAGGGAGTAAAAAGTAGCAATCTGTGTGAAGGGCATGCTTGTCATACTAGAATAAATGGAGGTGCATCAAGCAGCACCCATCCAAAATCCAGACATACGGACATGGACTGGGGTAGCCGGAAGCCCAGTAAACAAACCTCCCACTATGTGCTAGTACGGGAAAGGGTCGAACCAATTTGGGCTTAATGTAGGCAGCCTTACCTTAAATTACCTTACATTTTTTAACAATAGGTTGTTTCCACGGCTCGAACCAGTGACCTCCAAGTTATACTGCATCAACTCCTACTCTTGCACCAAGGCTCCCATCACATGAGGCCTTGGAATATATATGCTCATTTCTTCTAAACATGTGTACATTTCACTTGTATAAATATAAGTACTGAGTTGTTACATGTATACAAGAATGTCAAGTGATTTACAAAACAAGTAGCTTTAAGTCAATCTTATACATATTCTTAATGTGGATAATCTATATAGATGGATGCATGTCTCATGTTCGCGACTGCAGGACATGGAAATTTTTGGGGGAGGGCATTTTTCTACATATCATAGGCCCCAAGTCAGCAGCTTAGTATAAAATAAAGCACCAATCTCACATGTTATACTGATCAATTATACAATTTACCACAAAATTATTCATGAACAAGAACTGATGGTTACCTCAGCATGTTCTTCAGCAAAGTACATGTCAAGCTATAGCATACAACAATGTGTACTCACTGAACTAACTCCAAAAATTAAGTTATGTAAGGAGGATTATCAAAGCTCACAACTCAGAAGAATACAAAGAGCATGCCTAATGTCTATGGCAATGGTGAAACATTGGTGTTAGAGGGATTGATAGGACAAAAGTTTGATATGAAGAAAAATGTACAACAAGAAGCCACACTTCGTCACTTCCTAATAAAATGGCTTCAGTTAAAATCTTAAAATACTAAAGACGGCTGGATTCTCCAGAAAACTCTTACCCTTTGTTATGAACTTATGATCCATAAATAAAGTATGACATCTTAAGAGTGATGAGATTTCAAAATGGTACATAATAGTTCTGCTACTCACACTTATTAGAAACTACGTCACACTTGACAAGTATGTTTGAAAAATACAAACATCTAGAAATCATAAATAGAATGCAACTATACCTGCCAAACTCTCAACTATAATACAATAATGAGGTATCAATTACTGATCACCCTAATAAGGAATTGAATAAGAAACTTCACACTATATAACCTCTAGAATCAGATTTGCAAATCATTCATGCATTATGCATACAAAAATAGAAACAAAAGTTACTCTTCTAAAATTAACAAGCAAACAAGATGAGAAACTATGAACGAGTACTAGTTTTGACTTTGTGAGGATAGCAATGTTGCTAGCAATAGAGAATACGAGGCATACCATTGTATAAACCAAACGAAACAAAAGATAAACAAACATACACATATAAAGTGCAACAGACATCTTTTTCAGGAGTAATATGTAGAGACAATTTATGGAAAATGAATTCTTACCCGGCACCGAAGCTTTGAAGCATGCAGAAATCCTTCACTACGAGATGCCAACTCACCAGTTGACTCTTTGAAACCCACATTCTCACCAGCTTTTCCCATGAGTGATATATTAATATCAGGAGTACTAGTAGAACGTTTAAGCTGGCTGCTACTGGCTTTGGTGAATTTGCTTGCATTTTCTTCACATCCATCCGCAAAGTGGCCTCCTTCAGAAGCTCGTTCACTAACTAAATTTTAAAAAATTGTGATAAATGTGTCATGATATGATTTTTTTACATGACAGTGAGTGTGCATGTGTGACTGAATCCATGCAAGAAACTTGTACCTGTACTGTTATTCTTATTAATCACCAGTTCTTTCCCCGAGCATCCAGCATGGTCCATGCTGCTTATAATTCCAGCAGATTTCTTGGTTCCTAATGATGTTCCTGCTTTAAGACTCTTCTTTTTGTAGTTTCTTCCTTTAGTCCACATGTCCTCAAGATTCTCAGGAGCAAGAACCTGAGATCTTCTTTTAGTTGCAGCTTCTAAAATCATTGCCCAATCTGCTGGCCGTGACTGCACATCGCACGTAGAATCTTTCTCTAGCATATTTAGATGACTATCTTCTGATGTTCTCCCACCACTTTTAGTGACTGTTAACTCAGTTGATTGATTGGATGTGACAGCCCTTTTTGATCCTGATCCCCCACTCTGCAAGGGATCCTGGACAAAGCCGGCTGCATTAGGGGAATTATTAATCTCAACCTCCCTGTCACTGTCATCTTTACTGGCAAGGAAGATGCACTCAATTAATTCATTGATATACCTGAAACAAAGAGGTTTTCTTCCTTGTATTAGAAGCCACTCAGGCCAACACTTCATGACAAACTATATCAAGTAACTAAGATTATTGCAACAGTTCAATTTATAAGAACAGGATTCATCCTGTCAATATGTCAATTGCAGAGCAAGCTGTAAGAACGGTCCCTCAAAACAACTCAGCAAGGTCTATAACCAAATTTCAACTGACGTCTAGATTATAGATTTTATGGCCACATTTAGTTGTGTATGCCATCCATTATGTCATAAACCAAGCAAAAGAAAGGGGGGAAAGCAAACAAATTTTCAAAAATGCAAACCACAATAAAACAACCAAGAACATATCTGTAGGCAAGTATCAACCTATTTTCAGGAAGGTACTCTTTATACATAAATTGCATCAAAACTAATTCTAAATGCTAAAAAATTCAATAAAACTACTTGCAAACTAAATCAAATTAATTGGGCAAATTAATTCCTCATCCTTAAAAATCTACATCTGGAGGACCGTCTGCATTGCTGTCCTTAGAAGTTTAGTCAAAAGTTGACAGCCGAACAAACAAATTGTTTGGACATCCCAATTCCATTGGAAAAATGGAATGTGCATTGAATGATAGATTAATGTTTTAAAAAGCCTCCGCCTAGCCCGCCTAGGACTAAACGGTACCTTGACTGCCTACCTAGAGCCTAGTGCCTAGGCAGTACCTAGGCTGCCCACCTACGATTTTGGGAGCGCATAAGGGAGCGTGGTCTGCCTACATCGACTGCACCCTTTAGGCATTGATCATGATTTCCTCTATTGCAGCATCCACGTCCTCCAACCTCCTCCAAACTTCAACTATGAACACCTCCTCTACCTCTCCCGACCTTCAACAAAATATCCTCCACCACTTAAGAAATCTACCTAGGTGTCAGTCCAGCATGTAAGCTTTCTATAACATCGGAATTTACTATCAGTAATTGTAATTAAGACTAAAAAATAGGAAAACGCCTAAGCTCTAGGCGTCGGTTCCAACGCCTAGGCCACCTAGCTTAGCGCTTTCTGTAACCTTGGATAGATTCCTTAGAATCAAGCATATCAAAATGCACCCTAAGTATTTCAAGACGGAAAACAAGCAGCAAGGCGACCAGGCAGACACTTCAGGGGCTGAACCAAAACTAGATCATTTAATTCGTCAGGTAGTTCCGATTTCTGTGAATTATGGTGAGACAAAATGCTGTTATTTTGTGACAGAGAACACTTATAAATGATCTTTTCATAACTAACTGCATTTTAAAACATTCCTCACTAAACTGCACAAAAGAACTCCCAGGTATGTAAATAATAACATTGTTGATAATGGTATTTTCACTATTGAACTATTAGACCATGATTCTATTTTACGAAGGAAGCATGCATTGACAAGATGTTCTAGAAATTGTTTACAAAAAATTAAGCCATAGAATACAAAATTGAAGACATGCTACAGAGGTCATTGAATAGCTTACGCAGGGCTGGCCAAATCCATGACAGGTTGCAAAACCAAACAGGTCAAAAGCTCTCGGCTTATACAACGAGCCAACGGGCATTTTGCTTCTTGTGGGCGCATGACTACAGCTAGAATGCCTCCAACAATACGCTGAAGAAACTGAAAAAAAATAGCAATAAACCAATTATAAGATAAACAACTGTCTATTAACTCTCCCACAAAATCAGCATGTTAAAAACACAGGTTGCACCTTGTGCTCACACTCTGGAGAAACAAGAGCAGGATGAAGTTCCTTTGAAACAACTAAATGGCGCTTCAGCCTTTCATCTCTTTCTTCAAAAGATAAGGTCCCCATAACATCCACGCCTATTTCAGATTGATTTTTTCTGTAAAGGTCTAGATGGTTTCCTATTAAATCAACCACATCCCTGAAAAAAAGAAAAGAATTTGGTTCGGACATGTAGAAATCAGCTGCATCATTTAACTTTTAAAAAGCTTTCTGATCACTTACAAAAGTAACACAAAAGCACCTTGTTAGCAAGTCAACGAGGTTGATCTCTTTGAGCCTTCCCGATATTTCACCAATAACATCAAGTATGATGATCCGTATAAGTTCCGGCGCCTCCTTGTCAGGTGTTATAGACGAATACCACAGGTCTACAACAAAATCCTGCAAAATCTTATTGACAAAATCATCAATGGCAGCCTGCACGGGAGGAGAATCAATTTTCCGCCTCCATTTTGATGTAGGTGGCACAGTTGTTAGACGGGAATCATTCACAGATAACTGCTTCTTCTCTAAGTGTGACAAATAGGTTGGTCTATTGCTTGGCCGCACCCTCCGGCGTAGCTCTACCTCATAAGACAGATACCGAAATGCTGAAAGGATGAGAACTGATATGGGGATATTCATCCACATGGATTTGCTTGTATCTATGAAAGAAAAAATAAACAGGGAGCAACAAAAGCATGGTTAGTATGTCCCTAAACAAATCCACAGAAGAAGAATGTAACAATTGATCTAATACAATACCAAAACAAAGGAGACATGAATATCTATTACATAGTTTAAACAGTTAAGCTCCTAATAATGATTCAGCAGAACCCTACCCGAGCCAATATTTTTCACCTATTACAGTAGTAGGAAACACCAAAAAAATAAGATTTAACTAAATTTTGATGAACAATAACGCAACAGGTACTCTTAAATAGGAATTAATCCATTTTCTTGTTAAAGACACTGTTATACTAATAATCGTTACTAAATGCAAGATACAAAACATCATTCTAGACTTATACTAGGAAAACCCAAAGCTCCTTTTGTCCAGAACAAACATGGGCTCATGTGGAACGTCCTTCCTCCTAGTTACTCTCGACTGTTCCTTTCCATGATGATTGGAGCTAGCATTGTTTCACCCTCTTGTTTCATATTCTGCATGGAATCATAATCCTACACTTCTAAGAAGCATGTAGAAACTATTCCTCTAACTGGATCCTCAAGATTCAAGATTAAAGTTTATCCATATATAACGCATTTCACCAATAACAAGCAGTTAGAAACACACTGAAAATCACTACCACTTGCCACCCCCTTTTAGAGTTTCAATGGGGTGCAAGTTCAATAACAGACGGTATCTTCTACCGAATGTGTGACTCCTAACCTTGTCGTTAACAAAAAACTAATTCGACTTGACTTTATTTGGGTAACTACTTGATTTTTATCTAATCAAAGTCATGCTGTTAGCCATCACTAGCAATAATTATAGTGTACAAACACACACATGCATGCATGAACGTATGTATGCAGTAGAATCAATTTGCCTAGTATTACATCCTTCCCACTGCTTTCAAATGATGGGGAAAAAACAAATTAACAATAATTTCATACAAAAGAATTGCCAAGAACTTCATACAAAAGAATTGCCAAGAACTACGCCGCTCTTTGAGCTGATATACGCATACTAATCTCCATTAACGTCAAGATTCCGACAAATTTCTCGTTTAATGTGTGAAGCAT
The DNA here is from genome assembly GCA_022839385.1 of Asparagus kiusianus. NCBI lineage: Eukaryota > Viridiplantae > Streptophyta > Magnoliopsida > Asparagales > Asparagaceae > Asparagus > Asparagus kiusianus. The sequence goes on from BQKN01000787.1 coordinate 125,713, forward strand.
GCGACAATTCAAGAAACGCGTAAAATATGAGAAAAAAATCATCAAATCATCACAACATTACAAACAATAACCTAATCACGAACAGAAAATTCAATTAATTAGAGAATCGGACGGGGGGGGAACTCACGAGATAAGAAGTAGGAGATCGCGAAGATGCAGATGGCCCACAGCAGCGTACGAGTCTTGGCCTCCTCGATCACATCTTGCAAGGTCCCCATCGGCCTCATCGTCGCTGATCGGGGAGCAGCTGATCGATCGGATTTGGGGATTTCTTTTGTTTTGAAAACCCTAGAATCTCGAAACGAGAGGGGGAAGAAGAAAGAGAGGATGAAATGATTATTATTTGGGTTCTCGGTCGATCCAGTGGAATCTGTACACGGTGATCGTTTCTATTGAATGACGAAGATGCCCTCAAGTTTTTTTTTAAACGCTTTAATACTCAAATGGTTCAATCAATTTTACTTTCATACCTTTCCAAAAAAAATATTTTACTTTCATACCTTCAAAGTATTTTTTGAGACTTTGACCTTGATACATGAAGTTTCGATCTATATTCTATTAGATTTCATGTTAGGTTTATATCAATTGCTTAGGTTTCGTTTGGATACCATGGTGTTTTACTTGTTTCTATGGTATTTTTGTCAAAAACAAAATACTATGCGTTTGGAAACCATAGTGTTTTTTGAGTTAAATCATCCTCAAACCAAAAATACAACACTTATTTCAAAACATCTTTTAGGTGTTTTAAGTTTGGTGTTTTGATTTTGAGTTTGAGAATGTGTTAATATAATATCTAACATAATATGTTAAATATAATTAATATAGAGTTATCATCAACGTGCTTAATATATTATACTATATACTATACTACATTATAGTTAATTTAATGTATTAGTAATATTTATGAAATAATATAAAAATATAATAAAGATATCTTTATATAATAATATAATAATATATTAAATACCAATATTTAATATGTTAATAATGTATTATATAATAAATAAATAATAACAATATATAAATAAACTAAAAATAATAATAATAAAGCTAATGATAATAAATAATAATATGATAATGATATAATAATATACTATACAATAGTATAATCGCTATAATATGATTACCTTTTTAAAAAATAAATTGTAATAAATTAATAATTATAAAATATTATATAATAGTAACATATTTAATAATAACATAACAATATAATAATATTATTAAAATAACATATTGTATAGTATGTAAATGTAATATAATATATAAAATATTAATATATTATGTAATAAATAATATAATTTATTATAAAGTTAAATAATTTTTAATAATAAAATAATTTATTGCTAACAAATATTAATGTAAAAATAATATATTCATAAAATAACATTATTTATTAATATCATAAATACTAATATATTATTAAAGTACTATTAATAAACACTAACATATTAAGAACTATAATATATTATATAATATTAAAATATTTATAATATATTAATTTATTAATAACATAATATGATCATTATTAATAATATTATGTTATATGAATAATAGTATAATTTTATATTACATTGGTAATAGTATAATATTATAATAATAATAAAATAACATTATTATAAAAATATTAATATAATATACAACAATAACAAATTGATATACCAAAATAATTAAATATATAATTATTTTAAAAAATATATAATAACTATAATATAATAATAAATATAATATAATATAATATAACTCATTAAAGTACAATATAATATTATAATGCATTATACAATATTATATTATATTATATTTAATTCTTATAATACTTTAATAATGTAAACTAAATATTATAACATTTTATTTACAATATATTTTATTATAATTAATATATAATATATTAATAATATGTTTAATACTAATGTTATAATGGATCAAACTAGTGTTGACCAAAAATACTTAACATGATGTTTTGAAAATATTTTAAGGAAAAAACACAACACCGTGGTGTTTTTTAACAAAAACACAGCAAGAAAAACACTATGGTATCCAAACGAAGCATTAGCAATTGGGTAATGAGTTTGAATGTATTACATGCTAAAGTCGCTACAAATTTATCAGAGAAATCTAGCACAGTTCAAACAAGGGAACTAAAATGTAAGGGAATATAATCCAGTGCTAAAAGAATACTCTAGCGCTATCAAAGTGAAAAAAGGGTAAAGTTTTCGGGTATGAAAGTGAATGTAGAAAACTTTCTATCTTAACATTGTTTTGGCACAAAGAAGGGAACAAGGTGGTTATTTGTTCTTGATTAATCAAAGATGAGTGGTGCATGTTGTTAATGACATTCTTTTTTTTTTCTTCTTATTTTTTTAATGGAAATTTTGGTTCCAATTTGAAATTATCATGAGAGAGGATAAGGAAGGAAAGAAGAGAACAAGACAGCTAGGATTTGTAATTCACTATAGTTTCGGCCACATGTGATGGAATCATGAACATGTACTTGTGTGGACAACTAATCCAAGGGAATATTGTACTTCAGCCTACTTATATCTCACAATTTATTCCCTTATCATTTGCATTATTGCATACTCTTCCGTCTCTTATTATGCTAACAGATAGATAACTCTGTGATGTGAAGATTCTTAGATTTCTGTCACAAAAGATAAGTTTCGGGTGAATTTTTTATGTTTACATAACAGCGCCAATTTTAAACTAACGTAGGATATAAAAATACAGCAAAAAAATAATTGAGAGTATAGGAGATTGGTAGTGTAAAATGAGTAAAACTAGAAGGTACTTAAGTGCTATTCAGCCGTGTTAATTTTTGGTTGGGCTTCGTCCCAAAGCCTGGCCTCAGTAATAAAGGATTTACAGGGAAGCCGAAGAAGGCCCATTAGTATCTATGGGCCTAGAGAAGATTTTGTATGTTCGTATCCAAGAGTTTTCCGAAGAAGCCAGAGCTCAAGCTTTTGAAAGGAGTAACACCCGGGAGCGCTGAAGAGAATCAACTTCTTATTGATTTGTCACAAAAATTAACACATCTATATTTGTTCTATCTATAAAAGAGAATTGGGGTGTTAAAACTTTTAATTGACTATTTTATCCCTCTAAAATATGATCATTGTCAATAATACATTGAAATTTATTCAATTCATTTTATTTATTGCACTATAATTATTCATGCAATAAACATAAGAACCAATATTAAAAACAAAATATATATCATAATTTTTTAATATATTCCTCAAATTTTATTCACATATATTTATTACACTATAATTATTCTTGAAATAAATATAAGAACTAATATATATCATAAATTTTAACCATTAGTCTTATCTTATGTTAAATAAGATAAATATTTTGCTTTAGATATTAGGTATTATACAATGAATATATATACAATTTTAATATCTAAGATAATAATATGATAACTTATATTTATAAATTATATTGTAATTTAAGATAATTTAATATTTAATTAAAGATCTATCATCTAATCTAATACTATAATATATTATGTGTGTCTGATATATGAAAAATTCATGGAGAGGAATACTAATATAAATTTTAACCTCTTAGCGTACGTACTCTAGAAATAGCATATAAAACTATCATAATATATGACTACCTATTGCAATATAATTATCATAATATTTGGATACGAGATAATTCTGAGCATGCGGGATTCCAAGCGATATGTGAAGCTGTTATTTTTGCTCTTGACACTGGTTGTGGAAAGGTAATTTCCAAAGAAGATGTGGAGGTGGTAATTAGAGATATCCAAAATGGTGCGGAGCAACAATTGATTTTCAGACATTTTGTGAATGATATTTAGCAATGTTTCACATGACTCAAGGAATGGGATTTTCAGATAGTTTGTTAAACGATGAATGTAACGACTCGTGTGTTTGTCCAAAGAGCTAAGAAAATTGATGATTTTATAGTATGGCTCAAAGACCTACTACTATTTTTACACAATATTCTGTAGTTTGATAGGGAGTAGCGTTTGTTCGCATTCTTTTGTTGTACTTTTAGGTTTTCGGTTTAGCTTGGATGTGTCTTAATATATTTTTTTCCCATAATTTTTTTAAAATATAATAATTAGTTTCTACAAATAAATTAATTTATGACGTCTGCCCTTCTGAACCTACAAATAATGCATTTGATATGAATAATAGTGAGAAATGAACCAATAATTAAAGCGTTCATGTATCTTCTCTGATTGACTAATCAAATTCTCTTAATTAATTATGCACTAACTATTTCACGAGTAATCTAATTCTTTCCACTTGGACCTCAAGAGTTGCATAAAATTATATTATATACGGATGCTCAAATGCACACAAAAACATTGAAACGACATTGCTTCTTATCTTTCACTACACTAAAACATTGAAACGATGTTAAAGATCTCTTCCACTGCACTAAAACATTGAAACGACATTGCTTCTTATCTTTCGTCTTCAAGCCTTTGACAAGCGGGACCTCGCTATTTAGCACTGCATTGCGTGTTACGAGAGTACACAAACTCACACAGTCGACCAAGATCAACAAAACTTAATTTGATGCATGCACGTCTGTGAATCACATGCACCAGTTCTAGTACATGCACCGCTGATTAGAACTGTTGCCAGCTGATTCAGTTCATTTCTGCCTCTTGATCGTTAATTTGTTGCAATCTCTAAAAAATTATTAGATCCTCTTATTAATTATTTTGGAATTTAATTTGTTTCTCATAATTGATCGATCCTAATTGGCCTGTGTGAAAATAAATCCAGAGTATATATGAAGACTACTAATAATTAATGTAAAGTTTGTGAAGCTCCTCTGGAACGCTCAGATAATAAAGTAGTAGGCCTTGGTTTTATCAATCTATGGATATTAGCACCCCACGCTCCAACATGAGAAATTGTAACCTTAAATAATACTTCTGGGGATCTTGAAACAATTTTAATTAATATACTTAATTAAGTACATAGCAAGAATGCTTACGCTTAATTTTGATGTTGTGACCATGCGCGCGCAACCCCATTCCTTATAAAATATTATTATATCTACTAATTAATAAGATTATTTAGTTAATTAAACTGTGTGCCTTGTCATTGGGAGGAGGAGAAGGAGGTGGTCATGAGAGAGGAGGAGAAGGAGGTGGTCATGAGATTTCTTGGATCATGAGCCTCCTTCCTCTTGGATTGTGCCCTCCCCATGTGTATTACTATTAGTAAGAGTTGACTAAGCCTGATTTGTCAAATCCCTAGGATGATCCCATGCATGATCCTCCCATGATTTGCCAAGTGTTTTAAGTCCCTAGGTAAAGTCAAAACATTAACAAAAGAATGTTTTTAAAGCTTAGTGTTTGGGTTTTTTCTCCCATATATATAATAATATATAATGTATGTGTATATAGATCCTTGAGTTTTAGTTTAATTTTTATTTTTATTTTTATTTTGTCTCTTGTATCAAAAGCGATGGGCTGGATTTAGATGCATGACGACATTGAGGAGTAACAAATGTCATTTACTAGCAATACTGAACATGCAAAATGATGCAAGCCATGGGATAGATTTTTGCATTTGTGTTTTGAATCATATATGATCATCATTGCAAGTAGCTAGTTGCTCTCATCAACTATTAATTTATGAAACTAATGAGGTAGAGCGTAGACGCATTTCATCAATAAGTAATTGAAAATAATAATAATCCCTATATACCCAAGCTATTTTTCCTTTTATTTTTCAAATTAATTTCTCTAGTTTAAAACTATATCCAAGAGTAAAAAAGCAAATGTTGGTGAGCAATTTGAGAAAATGATTCCATTGCATGTTAACGTTTGTAACTCTTTAAACTTGATATGTTGAAGTCTAATTCAATAGTAAAAAACCAAATGGGGTGGAAATGATTAAAAGTGGGATAAGACCATAAAAAGGGAATAATTTCTTTTTTTAGCTCATATGCATAGTCTGTTCAGAACATCTCAGAGGAATGTTCCTTTTTTGTCAGTCTTAAGGCCTTTACCCCCTTTTTTTTTGCATGCTTTAACCCCAATTTGATCTTACTATAATGGGCAAAAAAAAATTGGATTTTGCAATGCACTCGATCTTGTATGAAATTGAATTAATATATACCACTAAAATGAAGAGAAGCGCTTTTTACATCATAGAACTGATATGCGCTATTTACGTACACGAAAGCATCCAATTTATTAAGCATTTTTCACTTCAATCGTCAACATATATAGCTATATCACATGCATATATTATCCCACATAAAGCGAAACAAAAATGTACTGTCACAATCCAAACAATCACAGTATCGTCACTTTGAGATGATTAATGATTGCGTTCAACTCCAAAATCCATAGCTTATACATTCAAAAATTAACCCTGGTGTTAACAAACTACTTAAATATTGAAGTAACAAATTATATATGTATATATATTATTTATTGAGTTCTTAATATTATTCCTTAATTACCTCGAAGCGATCATACAGTATACATAATTAAGAAAACTTAAAAACTAAAAAAAAAAAAAAGAAGGAGAAGAACAAACCATCAAAATTACATTTCGAATCAAAAAGCTCCAAAGCTGGACTGGTCCATTGAAGAACACCAATCCCCACCCAAAATCTCTGGGTGGTGATGACTATAGTGATTATAGTGATGACTCATACCCACGACATCCGAAAACTCCGGCGGCTGCCACGTCACTCCCTGAAACACCACCTGCGAAGTCGAGTTCGCCGAATAAACATCGCCGTCGACGGCCGCCGGATCAATCCCCATCGACTCGAACCCGGCAGGGTCAAAACAGTAGTCGAACTCCCCGGTCAGCCCGAGCTGATCCGACCCCGAACTCGACCCGACCAAATCGAAAGCGATCTGGTCCGCGACCAGCCCAGCTGGCTCAGTGGTCTGATCATGAGTCTGATCAGCCTGCTCCCCCTGGCTCAGGAACTTGGAGTACAGCACCGCCAGGTCTATGTTCGAACTGCTGCCGGTCTCCGCCGACGACGGCGCCGCTACGCCGTCGAGCTCCTGATGATCGTTCCCCGCCGCGCTCGTCGGCTGTCGTCGGCTTGCGGCGGCCGACAGCCTGACGGACTTCGAGCGGCGGTTCTTGCGGCAGCCGCCGCCGACGGGGACGTTGCGGAGGGAGCCGCCCTTGGTCCAGTAGCGGCGGCAGCCCTTGCAGAAGTAGCGGGGCTGGGTGAGGCTGTAGTTGTTGTAGTAGCAGAACTTGGTGTTCGACGAGTCGCACCGGGGGCAGTTGGGGGCGAGCTCGACGTTGGGCATCCACCGGCGGTCGGGGACCGGAGTCGGTCGAGACAAGTTGTAGGGCGGGTACATTTGGAGGAGGAGCTGGGGGCTTGTGGGTGAGTTGGAGGGGTGGGGTGAGTTTATAGTGGGGGGTGGAGGCACGTGGGGAGCGTGTGAGGTGGTGGGGGAGTGTGAATATGGGGGGGCCGCGCGGGCGGTGAGGGGGAGCCGTTGGGGTGGAGGGAGCTAACTATACGGTGGTTAAACGGGAAAGAAGAAGTGCTATGGAAGAGTCCCTACGAAAATTTATACGGGAAGAATTAACGCGGCCGACCATGGAGCCTGATTTACCTGAAGAATACGTAACATCAGACCTAAAATACTGTATGCGGAGTCTAATTTTAGTTCGTGTTAAGTCTACATTCAGTTAATGTTAAGTCTAATTTCATGTTAAGTCCAACTTGATTCGTATTAAGTCTAAGTTTAGTTTATTTTAAGTCTAATAACAGTTCATGTTAGGTCTAGTTCATATTAAGTCTAATTTTATGTTAAGTCAAACTTGATTCGTGTTAAGTCTAATAACAGTTCATGTTAGGTCAATTTCATGTTAAGTCCAACTTGATTCGTGTTAAATCTAAATTCAGTTCATGTTATGTCTAATAACAGTTCATGTTAGGTCTAATTGCAATCATGTTAAATCCCTTTTAAGTATAATTTAAATCATGTTAAGTCTAATTCAGCTTTTTAAAGTCTAATTTCATGTTAAATCTAATTAAATTAGACTTAAAACAAGTTGAATTAGACATAACATGATTTGAATTAAACTTAAAATGAATTAAATTAGACTTAACATGAATCAAATTGGACTTAACATGAAATTAGACTTAAAACAAGTTGAATTAAACTTAACACGAATTAAATTAGACTTGAAACAAGTTGAATTAGACATAACATGATTTAAATTAGATTTAAAACGAATTAAATTAGACTTAACATGAATTAAATTGAACTTAATATGAAATTAGGTTTTCATGTTAAGTCTAATTCAACTTGTTTTTCGACTTAACATGAAAGAATAGAGGAGATAATAGCATTTTTTTTTGGGGGGGGGGGGGGTTATTTTTTATTCTCTCTTTATACTTAGTTGGCAAATAATAATTGCTAAAGAATGATTGCAGAATATAGATCTCCAATTTAAGACCTAAAACACATGGGGGGAAAATCAAAAGAGCTACAGCACATAAAGTTTTGCTTTTGGGACCTTGACTTAATCTTCCCTAGAGATAATGTGTCGATATAATTACCAACCATAGAATGATTAGCTGTTGTAAAATTCTTTACAGAGAGCACCCGCATAGAAATTTTCTACCGTCAGCGATTGGGGATTATATCTTGTGTACGTGATCGATGGACGGATGGCCAGGTCTGAAGGCGGGTACGCCGCGACGCTGTGTGGACACGTGGCGAGAGGGGATTGGGCGCATGGGGAGGGTGGGGGAAACGTAGGGGAGGCAATCACATCGGAAATGCACGAACTCACCTCGCTTCTTCGATCTGGCGCTTGAAATCTGGGAATTGAGTGGGGATCTGTATTTTGTACAAGACACCCTCATTGATTTCTTATTTGACGATGTACAATTTAACTTTTGCACGTAGCACCAAACGCAAGATTTTTACCTACCCAAATAATAATAATAATAATAAGTGATTCTTGATGAAAAATAGATCACAAATTCAGAGCCCGCTAGTAATGTTATGAAATAAAGTCGCTGTTTTATATCGGAATATCGTATTGCTATTTGCACAAACAGACGCAGGGGGCGTAGAGGTTGTAGAGCTACAAAAGAGGACAACATTTACGAACAAAATTATTCTCCAGGGAGTTATACGTAAAAAGAGGTGCAGAATATTTGAGAAGTATAAAATGACGAAGATGCCCCCGACATCAACTTAGGTGGGAGGGAAGTACGGTGGTCCAGTCCCAGCCAGCCCATATAGGGCGGCCCACGTTAACAGCGAGTAGCATGCGGCAACATAGGCCCTGTTAGGGGACCACCACGCGTATCCATTAGGCCTCATATTTCATCATTAGCCAGTGGACCACTTTGCCCCTCCCATTAATACCCGGCCTCCTCAGCGGATGATCCCATGAGCACCAGAACAGGGACAAATGGGTAACTTCGCAGTTGTGAGATTATACCATACATCTCTTGGGCCCATCAGGTGAAGAACCTCGTTGGAGGAGAGGGATGACGTCGGCTGCGATGGAGATGATCACGTGCCGGATGCGGATGCAATGGCAGCACGTCACCCGTTAAGACTTCGGCCATGCAAATGCGATTCCCGATGCAATGCGAATGAACGATGTTGGTGAATGTCGAGGTACATTGTTCAATACTCAACGTGTACATGGAACAAGATTGAGTTTTTATTTTATTATTATTTTTTTTTATATAAGAGTTGGATTAGATTAGGTTAGGACGATTAATGATTAGTTTAGTGCATAATTAATCACTTAAGTTTTCATGTCTTTCAATCAAAGCTAAGAAGTAATGAATGTCTCAACATGCACAAGGCTTCAAGCATATGATTAAGATCCATCTAAGGAGACTATCATAACTTAATTGGTCAAGAAGTTCTTCTAGTTTTTTTTATTCCCCATCTTATTATGTCCACAAATTATGTTCTTAAATTCCTTTTTTTTTAAATTGTACCGAAACTTTGAAGTTATGGTGAAAGTTAAGGATTGTAATTATGTTCTGTAATCCACTTTACCTTGAACTTTTACACGTGAAACAATCTTACATTTCTTCAATGGGAAGGATTTGAGTTTCCCGTCACCCACGATTTTCATTAACTTGAAGAAAATACTAGGGTTTTTCTTTTTCTTTAACCCTGTATAATTTGGCCCCCAAAAAAATGGACGCATAATTCACTAAACAAGAGAAAATGAGAAATACTTCAGACCTCTTAGAGACATGCGTAGTTGTAAGTATTCATTGATGCTTGTATGTACAAGCAAACGTAATTGATCCACTAGAATCAACTTGATTGATTCAAGTAGAGAGAGAGAGAGAGA